>JAFVLL020009388.1:0-27972 GCA_021397915.2 Tor tambroides | reverse complement strand
AAGTTTTTTTAATTCTTTTTTTAAATAGGCATTTAGAAATGCTTTTTCTTTTTTCTCATATTCCAATTTATTTTTACTAAATTCAGTGTTCTTCGTTTTATTTTTTCTGGATTCCATTTCAATAGTAATTAAATTTGAATAATCAATTTTAGTACTACTATTTTTATTATTATTATTATTAAACTGCGATCTACTTTCTTCTGTGCAATAGTAATTTATTACTGTCACAATTTCTTCAAGTTAAACTGAACTTTTATTTCCCATGAAGACCTCTGAGTTTCTGTATGCATATTATATGATAGTTTTTCTCAAATTAAATTGCAAAATGCTAATGAAGACTCTCAGAAATCCAGAAAAAAAAATAACAACAGAATTTCCAAAAAATAAACCATTATATATGGTATATATGGTCTTACTATTGTAAAAAGTGTTAAAGTTTTATTTATTAAATTAATTAATTAAATCATTAAAAGGGCAACTAGGAAAAAGTTAATGGAAACCACAGAATTTATAAAAATAAAACTGAATTTGGGAAAAAATAATCCGGATTTCATAGGGCCTCACAAGGAAATGTATTGTTCTGGATCATGTGCTCTCGGTTCTTTTTGGCACAGACACAATGACCCATCGCTGCTACTGCAAAGGACTCTGGGTAGACATTCCAGAGCAGATGTGAAGCTCAGCAGAAAAGAGCTCATGACTGTCTTTAACTTAACGCAATTTCCTCAAAACCTCAGACTTACATAGAATGAGTTACACAATGATTTCACTCATAAAGAGGTCTTATACTATGGGACGAGATTTTAATGTGGACACATCATGGAAAAACCGGATACTTATCGGTCTTTTCTCACGTCTACAAGTCTCTCCAGTCCACCCAGACCAGTTACTGAAACTAAACCACAAAAAAACAGGAACCATTTTTGAACAAATCAGCCTTGTTCCAAAAACCTAGACTGCTGCTTACCAAGACAACATTTTTAGGCAACACTCTCCAAATGGAGGCTGTTCAAAAAAGTAGGTTACACCATGTTGTCTTGTTATAGTTCAAGTATACTACAAGTATATCCAACCTTACCCAGATATATACAGTGCACTAATATTAAGCAGTATGAACTATATTTGCTGAAAAATGTAAACTATATTATTGCTTAGGCTTATTTCAAAAGTTGGATATACCCTAGTTTGCCAGCACACTAACATTAAGCGATATACACTATACAGCAAAACTTAGCTGCATGATTCCAATTGTTTACATTATTGTAAAATGTAACCATATTATTGGCCTGCTCTTTATATAAAGTAGGATATATAAGTATGTCCAACTTTATCTGCATTCATACAGTGCACTTGTTTGTTGTGTTTGTTGTGCAAAAATTGTTAGGAAATTGTTAAATTGATATTTGATTACATTGTAAAAGATTAGTTCAATTGTTAGTGATTTACGCCTTATTTGATTACCACCGCTTTTGATAATAAGTATGTACTAAAAAACAAATCCAGAAAAACTAAAACAGATGATAAAACTGAGAATTCTGAAAAATATTTATATAAAATATTTCATAGGGTTCCAATATTTTAAAAAAATGTTAATTAATTATTATTAATTAAATGTAATTATTAAATTAAATTAAAACATACATTACATTAAACATTTAATTATGAAATTATTTAATTCAATTATTAAGTTTAATGCAAGATGTAAACTAAATTATCACCCAGCTCTAATCTGCTAAATGCGACTGTAAGACTTAAAGATATTAAGATATTATAAATATTAACATCATGATTTTCTGTAAAATGCTTTGAAACAATGCGTATTGTGAAAAGCACATTACAAATTAACTTGACTTAAATAAAATAATCAATAAAATAAATAAAAATTGTTATAAATATATTTCATTAAATACTAAAAATTACAGCTCCAGCTAATA
Source organism: Tor tambroides (assembly GCA_021397915.2). Taxonomy (NCBI): domain Eukaryota; kingdom Metazoa; phylum Chordata; class Actinopteri; order Cypriniformes; family Cyprinidae; genus Tor; species Tor tambroides. The sequence goes on along the minus strand of JAFVLL020009388.1, from coordinate 26,038 downwards.
AAAATAAACCATTTATCCAATATTATTTTGTGTATGGTGCATTTTTATGCTGCTTAGATTAACAAATCATTAATTTAGACATGGGCCTCTCGTATATTTAGTGGTACGTGTGCATAATGACAGCATAGGTAGCTGTCTATGTAGGCAGCGCACCAGGTATTGGAACGGAGCCATTAACATAAAACAAAACTATATTTACACCATAACACCTATTCATTGTTCTGCAACTTGAACAACAATTTGAGTGACACTGGTACGTCATTCACATATCTAAGGTACAACAGTAAAACAACCTGTTTTCTAAATGTCAAAGAGAGGGTGTAAAATGGTTGTGCAACACCAATATGGTGGTTTTATGGTGCAAGAAACCTCTCTGACTAACAATAAATGCAAATGAAAGCTAAAGTGTAGCATTAAAAATTTGACCCCAGCAGAAAATATGCATTGGAAGCAGACGTAAAGCCGACTCAGTATAGCATGTGAGGCCACTGACTGAAAATGAGTGTCATGTGCTCATCTGCTTTATGAAAACAGCAGTTCAGCCTAAACTCTCAAACGAGCTGATCCAGCATCTGAAGCATGTCATGGGCGGAAACAAACGGCGTTTGTGAAGCGAAAGCTCGGCAGTCTGAGAGAAGCTCATCAGTGGAGAAACCACAGGTTCCTCAAACGCATGAATGTGCACTTTCAGCTGTGGCGTTCATCTGTCCGTTTGGTTTTGCTGACGGTACCTGCTGCAGTGGCTCATCTATGATACTGGATCCCGTCAGACGGCGATCGATCTTTATGGGTTTGGACTCTGATTTCATCTCCTCCAAAACCTGACGAACAAACACAAAGAATTCAAACTCAGAAGTTGAACACGAGCATAATCCAAAGTCATCATGAAATAAAAATCAGCAATTTACTTTCTTAATAAATGCTTCTGGTATTAATGGGCATGATTTATCAGTAAATGTTATTGTAAATAAAAATGTAGAAAACACCTGTTCACTTGTTTAATTCTAAACCTTAGTTTACATGTCAGTGACTATATATTCTATCTAGCAGAAGAATGTTTCTTAAAGGCAGGGTAAGCGATTTTTCAAAAACGTTTTAGAAAACTGAGTCGGGGCCGAGTACCAAAATAAACTTGTAGCCAATCAGCAGTAAGGGGCGTGTCTACTCGTGATGTGGAGGAGAGAGCGTTCAGTGAACAGCCGAGCCGAGCAACAGAAAGATTGGCGGATAAAAAACAAAAGAGGAAAACGTCTGCGGAACGATAAGGGAAGAAGTAGGACCCGTGTAAATATCGGATCAGCTTTCCAGCGCTGGAGAGAACTCAAGGAGCGGAAGGCCTGCGATCGGACGCCGAGGTTGCTTTGTTTCTTCTCCATAGGTAAGTAACACTGTGTCTGCACTGGACGTGCCGTGACGCAACAGCTAAAGCCTGCCTGCACTGGACGCGTGTATTTCAGCCGAGAAAGTAGTTGTTTAAAACTCAAATCTGCGGTTTATTTATAAAAACAGCGCCAATTTGAAAATGTGCTTCTCCGATTTCGGAGACGTGAGCTCCACGCAATCACCAGGCGCTCAGTGCTCATGTATCCCGAAGAGAGGAGCATAACCTCAGCTAGTCCTTCTGACATTTGCTGCTGGCTCTGATGTCTCTGTAGTGGTTAAACATAAGATCTAATTCGTTTTGGGTAAATCTAACTGGTAAGCTTTGGTCTTTATTTTATTGTTCTATTAATATGTTAAAATGAAAATGAAAACATGTTTGATACAATATTTCATTTCATTGTAATGTATGTACGTTCCCTGAACTACATTTCTGCAGCTATTAATAAGGCTATGTTTAAATGAAACAAAAAGAGGCAGTGGTGTTTGATATATTTCGTCTGTAAATACAGTGAGGAAGATTGCAGCAGCCAAGGCGAGCTGATGTTATCAAGAACGCTGCTCTTTGCAGAATTACTGGACTTGCGTCGTTCCTCCGCGGGAGTTCACACTCCCGAGTCTAATTCGTGAAATCCGAACTACCGAGGATGCAAGTCCGAAATTTGCGCACTTGGTATTAAGAAACGCTAACGTTGCGTCACCAGACTATTTGCCTAATCTTCTCGGTAGTTTAGACCATGATGGAAACGCAGACAGCAACAGGTCTGGGGAAAAAAAAGTTCCTGGGACATATTGTTCCAGGTAATTTCGGTGGAAAAGCGACTTATGTTTCACAGAACTAATCGTTGCCTGGGTTGCGTAGGCTACATATATGTGGGGCAGATCTCAAAATAGGGGCGAGACCCTTTTGGGGTAGGGGCGTGTTTGTTTTGGTGATTTCAAATATCAACATTGGCTTCCAGAAATCACTTACCCTGCCTTTAATGAATTAGCTTAATAAAACCGATTTTAATGTGATTAAAAAAAAACATACACAGAACCTCAAAGGTCTTCACAAAAGTTGTCAAAATAAAAGTTTGGTTTAACTTGTAGAAACTATGACAGAAATATATTACTTTTGTACAGTGGAATCTACTTCTCAAAGCAAAAATAACAACAAAAAATAAAATTATTAAAACTTATCACAAATTGTTTCTTCCATATTCTAATATTATCCAAAAAAAAAAAAAAACTCTGTTGTGCAGCACTTTGGTCGAAAATTTCCCAATTTATTTTTAGTTTGATTACATTTTAAAAGATTAATTAAACTGTTGATTACCACCACTTTTGATAATTAATTTGTATTAAATCAGAACAAAATTCAGAACAACTAAAACAGATATTAGAATTTCTGAAAAAAGAAAAAATGTAATTTAATTAAATATAATTCAAACATTTTAGAGGAAAAAAAACACTGCATGTCATACTTTTTTTAGTATTAGTATTTTTCATTTAAAAAATATTAATAAATTGTTATTAATTATTAAATTAAATATTTTAAACTAAAAACATTTAATTATTTAAACTAATCATTAAAATTGTTGAACTATTACAATTCAATCTCAGTATTGCTAAGCAGAAAAGTAAATAAACTTCAAACTTCAACTAAATCATTCAATTTAACAAACGTTTAAAGAAAAAAACTGCATTTCATACTTTTTAGTATTAGTATTTTTTATTAAAAATATTTTTTAAAATGTTTATTATTAATTATTAAATTATTTTCACTTATTAAAATATTTAACTTCATTCAATTCAATGCTAAATGTTTTTAAAACATCAACGTCTTACTTTATTGATCAAATGCATTACAAATGCTTGTATATGTTGTGGTAAATACAATGAATAAAAATAAATAAAAGGGAAGACAGACATGCAAGAGTTTGCACACCTTCAGTACGGCCGTCTGTGTTGATGGCAGGTAGGAGTGTTCACACCTTTCCAGGTGTTTCTCTGAGTTTATCTTTCCAAATAAAAGAAGCACCACAAAACCCCTAGAAAGAGAGAAGAGAGAGACTGCATCATCATACTGGAGCATCGACATAAGGTCTTACAGAGCTTAAAGCGCACTGATGCTACCTGAAATGAGACGTATTTGTGATCCACTTACCCGCCAATGAAACAGAGGATGTAGAAGGCCAGATAAAAGATGGCAAAGGGTCCAAATGTGATGAGGAAGAGGACGACTCCTAGACCCCCCCATCCCCAGATGGACAGACTGGCCTGAAACACACAAACACAGATAGAGAGAGAGTTAATGACATTATTTCTTATCTTTGGCTGACTGTGAGTGCTCATGCCGAAGAGCGTTAATTGATCGGAATAAAAGCAGCATGAATATAGTGTAATTGACATGATTGCAGCAACTGAACAACTGAAACCAAACATCATCAGGGTCGAAAATGTTCAAAATAGTGCGTGAGCTGAGAAAAATTTCAGCCATGAAAATATATTTTGCACTATTTCATTAAAATAATGTTTTATCTCAAAGACAAAAGCATTGCTTTGCTGTTAGTATCATCATTTCAGCAGCATCAACTACTGCTTTAATGTTCACATAGGTAAAAGTCCTTGAGATTTCCTCTCTTTGATTTGATTCTCACTCATGTCAGATATAATCAGTGAGGGTCAGACTATCGTTCTTGCATTGCAATTAAAGTAGTGAAATTACAGGCCATTTCACCAAGCTGCATTTTGCCCCAGATCATCATCAACATAACAGAGACCCAGAAGAACTGAAAGCACAATGCAGGAGCTTTCAGCAGACAGGTAAAGGATTTCAAAAGAACTGAAAGGAGGAAATAAACTAGAGATGACACAGATGAGAGGAGCGAGAGTGACTGTGAATGCGTCCAATGGCCAGGTTTCCTGTTTTTGCCAGGATAGGAAACTCAGTGACCCAATCTTTGCCCTTCCCTTCCTTCTCCTGAGCCGATCACACACACACAAACACACGGGTTTGAAGGGTCGGACCTGGAGTGTGTCCTGCTGAGCTGAAGTGTGTTAAATAAACATCAGCCAAAAATATGTTCAAACGTTAATCTGAGAAATAAAGAGAGGAACATAACTGAGAAAGAAAGAAAGAAAGAAAGAAAGAAAGAGCAAAGTGCAAGACTGCAAAAGAGTAGAAGAAAGAAATTAAGATATTTTAGAGAGCTATTATTCCACATAAACTTACCCAAAACATAGGGCCCTATGATTTCTGCAATGCAGAAAATGAGGACGGAATCGCAGGATCCATTAATAACAATGGAATTTTCTGTGTAACGTGGAATATTATGAAATTTGCCAAATTTAGAATGAGTAAGTCAAAAGTAGGTCAGTACATTTAAATAAAATTGCAATATGGATTAGTGTCTGTGAATATGAAACCGCAAAAAGACTATATGAAACCTGCAAGTTCTGTGTGAAATTTATTACCAGAAAAATTTAAATGCACAAAGAATTTTTGAGAGAAAAAAACAACGGACCTATTTTTGTAAACAAATTAATAAATTATTTTTTTATGAATTCAATTAATTAGACATGTTGTTGGTGTAAACTATTAAAATGGAATCCAGAAATATTATAATGGAAAACAAAGAATTTGGTAAAAATAAAATGGAATTTGCTAAAAATAAAACGCATTTTATAGAGCATAGAGGTGTGCGATATTAACAAAAAAAGATCTCTCTAATTTTTTTTTTTTTTTTTTTTTTTTTAATTAAACCTTTATTTAACCAGGAACTAAAAACTCTTGAGAATTAAAATCTCATTTACAAGAGGGTCCTGGCCAAGATAGGCAGCACATTTAGTTACACATAAAACAAAATACATTAGTTTAAGTACACGGAAACATACACAAATCACTCAAAGCATTTACAGGCTTACAAATGCTTACAAGGCATTTTCTGGAATTTTATTGATAACGATAATTAGACGATATTTTGCTGAGTGTGTTATTATGCTGGTACCTTAAGGACTACCATGGACAGCTGACTCCTAAAGTTTTTGATATTCTTCATATTCTGTGTGGTCAGTTCACAGCAGTGATAGAAATTACTCTTTTCCAATAAATTTCAATTGGATTTTTACCTTTATAAAGCCATTTTTTTTCTAAAAGTGTGCCTCTTTTGAGTAAAATTCTTAATCAGTCAACCAGAATACTAAGACATTTAGGCTGTCACCAAACAAATGAAATCAGTATCAACAAAGTCTTTGCAGAAGCTGCATCTGAAGTAGGGGGCAGCATTTAGATGTGTTTACACACTGTTTAATGCAACTCAGAGGGACATGCGATGCTTTAACCTGCAGTTACAAATGCATAAATATTGTTTTGATATTTTAAACATAAAACATTGAATACTGATATCTGAAATTATTTTAAAAATGAAAAGATACTTTAAATGTGAAATTAAAACCGCCAGTAGGTGGCAGCAATTCACTGTTAATAAGCGAGTCATTGCAATTGAACCGAATCATTTAAACGGTTGATTCATTCAGGAACGAAACACCGTCATGTTGCTCAGAGACGCAAAACTGTCCTGTGGCTTTGTTTGGAATTATTTTTGGTGGCAAAATAGAGCAAAAACATCCAATATGGTGTCTAAAACTAAATATTAACTTACTGTTTATTGAACTGTTGTATAAAATCAATATCACATTTGTAATCATGCTGATTTTTGGAGAAAAAAAAAATGGCACTCTTCGTGTGATATTGATTAACCATATGAAATTATATAAATATTAGTGCTGTCAAACGATTAATCGCGATTATTCGCATCCAAAATAAAAGTTTTTGTTTACATAACATGTGTGTATACTGTGTATATTTATAATGTATATAAATATAAACACATGCATATAAATATTTCAGAAAAATATATTGTTTATATATTAAATATATTTATATATAATATAAAATATAAATATATAAATGTATATGTAAATATTTTCAAAATACTGTATGTGTGTATTTATATATACATAATCAATGTAAACAAAAACTTTTATTTTGAATGCGATTAATCACTGCACTATATACATTTTGGTCTGGCTACATGAGACCTTTAGAGCACATGAAAGCACTGATTTAACCTCTGTGATTCATTTCAGGACCACAAACCCTAGTCCTGACCCGCTGACCTCTGTAACCTGTTGAGTCCTCTGCCCACAGCAGGCCATTGAAGACTCGTGCTGCTGACATCCTGTGGATTTGGTGAAACAGCGTAACAAACCCGCTGCTGTAGCTTTCTAGAGATTGTTTTATGCCACACAATGCATGTATGTGTTATTAGAAGGCTGAACAAACAGGCTTTCACACGGGTGGAGCGTCACAGGACCACAAAGCAGCTGTCGGCAAACTATTCTAGCAGAAACATCAGCAAACAACACAACACTATTAGAGCAAAACAAATGACATTTTTATATTGTCTTTCTGCGTGTTCTGGATGAATCAGTTTTAACTTCATCATCAGGGTGTAAAATAATTTGCCACACCTTCCAATGGCAGGTGAATTAAGACAATTTTCCAGCCATTAAACTGCGTTTTGCAGTGTTTCTTTAAAATAATGTCATTAAATTTGCAAAAATAAATATATAAATAAGTTTGTTTTTAAGACTCATTCTCTGTGATTAAGTGCAAGTCTGTGGGATTTTATCACCTGTTTTATTGTCCAGCATGTGAAAATTATGGCTATTTATCTCAAATAAAGGAATAATTCACTGAAAATGAAACTTCTGTCATAATTTATTCACCCTCATGTCATCCCAAACCAGTTTTTTTATTTTTATTTATTTTTATTGGAACACAAATTAATTTCTTAAGGATATCCTGGCATAAAATGACAAAAAATAAATAAAAAGCACCATAAACTTCTGTGCCAAGTTAATCTGAAGTTTTTTTGATCTTTGTGATGAACAGGCATAACTTTAAGTCACTATCAATAATCTGTTTGCACCGGTTTACTACTCGAGGAGAGGATAATCAGTGAATAATGAGTTAAATTTTGACCGGTTTGTCACACAAAACTATTGTACGAAATCAAAAAAAGACAAAAAAAAAAAAAACTGGTTCACTTTTGTTCTTTTTGATGCATGAAAGTTAGCAAGCAGCACATGATTCAAAATTTCTCCTGTGGAATAAAGTCAATCACAGAAATATGAAATAACAATGAGTAAATACTAAATATTGACAATCTTAAATAGCCAGCTTAACTCCTCTTTTTTGTTCACACTTGTTAGAGGAGGACAGAAATACTGACACTCCATATAATGATGAACAAGGTCACTGCAAATGAGAAATATCTGAGATGAAGGAACTGAGAGATGAGTCCTCAGAATGATGAACAATGAGCTTTGCATTTGGTCTCACTGTGTGTGAGTAAACGTCATCAAAACATTATCAAGTACGAGGGAAAGCAAACATAAAGTTAACCACTACATCAATCCAAAAAAAATTTAGGGAAGTAAAAAGCTGTTTTGAATCAAACAGTCTCCTTTAGTCATAAAAAAAGGCTATTTATGCACTAGTTAATATTATATTAGCAGTTTGTGCATCGTGCTTATTAGATAAAGAGACTTGCTGAAATGCACATCCAATCTAACTGATTGAAAAACGTCCTTGTCTGTGGGAAGTTTTCCGTGTGCTCTGAAAAACGTTTCGGTCCTTATCACCACCAAACTAACCTCTAAAGAAGATAAAAGCAGATTACGGCCCACAGAGAACTAAAGCTGCTCTCTTTGTGGTCAAACACACAATAATCCAACAGCTGTTTTACCTTTACCATGTTTTCACATCAGAACACATCACATAAGGTGACATAATCTCCATCCAGTAATAGACAGACGAGCTGTGAGCTTTCGAGGACAGACACGAGGGGACGTTAATACAATCTAACAGATAAACCAATGAATCATCCATTTGTCAATGGAAAGGTGTAAAGCTGTAGAGTTAATAGGTCTCTTAACAGCGATGATCTCATTCTGTCCTGCTGCGTCCTCACAGGACGGGTCAGCGAAGACTTTAGCCAGGTTAAGATTATTATCCACCGACTGCCATTCAATCACCTGCTGCAAACAAGCTCCTCCTCCTTAAACTGCAAAATTCATTAACATTGCGCTGCATGGCAGTGCGAACTACTGCTGTCAGCCTGAATATCCTCAGCTGAGACGAGGCCTTTATACACAGCCTGACCTGATAAAGTTAGACCGTGAATCTACGCTGAGAAGAGCTCATTAAATGATCATTGTAAGTGCCAAAAAGTTCCCGAAGGTTTCAAGTGTGATCTTGCACAAAACTCATCAGGCTTCGCCATTAATTCAGGCTGGTCACCGAGGTCTATTTTAAGAGCGGTGTAAATACCCAAGGCTCGAGTGCCGCTGTCCTGAGATCAAACGCTGTGTGTATAATCCAGATATATGCTTTAGCACTTACAGAGAAAAGAGTACAAGCTCTCTAGACCACATTATACTTACTGACACACTTTCTTAAAGTGAAATAAAATAATGCTCTTAAATATGTAACACTTTTTAATCTCTAAGAAAACAAGTTGTGTTTGCTCATGGAGTATTATTACTCTTCTTTTGTACCATTTAGATTTCTGCCTGGCAGAAACAAAAAATATATATATATTATATCTAACTATATATAACTATAACAAAACAAACCCTCAAAAAAAAACGAAAAAAAAAAACATTTTTGTTACTTAAAATAAATGAACATTTAACTGAAATTACGGTTAAACCCCTAATTAATGACAGAATTTTCTTTTTGGGTGAATTATACCTTTAAGAACTAAAATAACAAACAAAATAAACATTTAAAATAATAATAATAATAATAATAATAAAACAGAATAAAAATACTGAAACTTCACCTAAAATTAAAATGTAAAATATAAAAGTATAAATATTCATAAAAAATAAAATAAAATGTTCAACTACAACATACAATTTGGCACGATTTATAATTTCCATTTAGTTTAAGTTGAAGTACTAAAATAAAAACTATATAGACATTAAAAAACTAATAAAAATGACAAAATTTCTAAAACTTTAAAATTAAAAATATAAAAATAAAATTAATTATAATAATAGTCATAAAAACAATAATATTACAGTATTACTGATATTAAAATAACACTGGTGCTCTTCCACCTTGTTGTACAAAAGTTAATTCATTATTAAATATGATGAAATATATAAACTAAACACAAATTTATATTGGATTTATATTGGTAAAAATTGAAACCTCTATCTATCTATCTTGAAGGCTTTGTAAATATATATTTTTTAATAAACACTTCCCTCATTTCACAGGTTACATGGTGTAACTGTGAAATAACAGCCCGTCACTGTCAGTATTAGATAATAATACCAGCTAATTAACACCCCATAACCAGGAGCTTCCCAAAGCTTTGATAATGAGTGGATGATGAGATTTACATGAGCATATATCTGACAAATCTGATGGATATAAACAGGGCACACGCAGAGAGCACATCGAGCACGCAGGAACAGATTCAGCGCACAGGTGAACTGAGCTACTCGTTTGGTAATACGAGCCTGACTCTTAGTCAAGAGCTGCCCATTTACAGTTTTGCATTCCTCTGTTGACACACAACCCAGCAGTGCGCAAGCATGCTCTTAATATTTACTCACGGAGCACTGAGGAAACAACAGAAATGAACATGATAAGACCCTGTTGTGCATGACGTCACTATAGATCTACATGTTCTTATTTACTGCAAAAAAAGTCAAATATAACATCACATGAATCACAGCGGGCTGGCCTGAAATGCTTTGGTTCAGTGAAACATTTCCAGTAATGCATTAACTTCGAGGTCCAGCCCTAAAATGCAAAGACGGAGCAACTGCACTCAAGTCCTGATACACCAGCAGAGACACGTGTGGACGCTTTTACAGCAGGTCATGTGGCTAAAGAGGATTCACCTCATCCACCTGTCATCAGGTGACGAAATACAGACAGATTTCAATGCACTGAAACCTTTGACAAATGCATGAGTTTCAGTGATGAAATACGGCATGCAACCAACTGGCAGGCTTGTCTTCATAACAAAACAAGTGGTTAACCTGTAGATTATTTTATCTTTAGATCATTAACCTGAAATAACCCCAGCACAGAACAAGTATAACAGACTCTAATCAGGCCTGTCATCATAACTATACTACAATATTTGCATATTGTGTTTCAACAATGCCTTACAGCTAAAACAAAAGGTAACACACCCATTCACAAAATCATCAGGTTCCCACATTTCTCACTAATTGATTTCTATGACTTTTCCTGTTCATGATTACTGGATCAGATGCTGAAACCCATATGCAACTGAAAAAAAAAACTTATGATCTGAATAACAGCATTTGCTTGGTCTTAAAGGAGTAGTTCACCCAAAAATGAAAATTTGCTGAAAAGGTCCTCACCCTCAGGCCATCCAAGATATAGATGAGTTTGTTTCTTCATCAGATTTGGAGAAATGTATCATTAAATCGCTTGCTCACCAATGGATCCTCTGCAGTGAATGGGTGCCGTCAGTCCAAAACAGCTCTAAACAAACATGTGGGTGGATTTTGATGTGAGAGACAACAGGGGATGGGCTTTATCACTGGAAGAAGCGTTATTATGGACTCATACTTTAGCCAGAAGCAATGGTTTGAAGACAAAAACGTCTTGCTTATGGATTTGTTTCTTACAAACAAGCAGCTTCTGGCTTCTCATGATGTTAACTGATGGACAGGAGTGGTGTGGATTACTGTGATATTTTTATCAGCTGTTTGGACTCTCATTCTGACGGCACCCATTCACTGCAGAGGATCCACTGGTGAGCAAGTGATTCAATGCTACATTTCTCCAAATCTGATGAAGAAAAACTCATCTACATCTCGGATGGCCTGAGGGTGAGCACAGTTTCAGCAAATTTTCATTTTTTGGATGAACTATTCCTTTAAATGTCACTTACAGCCAAAACAGGAGTTTACTTTAAAACTAGAATTAGAGGCTGAAATTAAGTGTCATGCAACCAGACTGTTATCTTGCCACCATAACCAACTATACCACAACGTTTGCATAGGTTTAAACATTGCCTAGAGCCCAAACAAGTTTGCCACATTGTAAAATTACATGCTCAGGAACTGAAATAACATTCACACACAAGACTAGTCTCATAAAGCCAGGCTTATCTTGACCAACTTCATCATCTAACTGGAATGGAAAGAATTCTGGCTTCTTCGAAAAAAAAAGAAAGAAAAAAAAAGAAATTCTTTTGCCCAACAAAGTTGTTGGAGATTTCTTACATTTTGTACATTTTGTCAAAAATTGTTTTTAATTTAGTATACAGTTTATTTTAGTAAACTATAAACACAAAGTGACAGGTTAAAATGACATAAGAAGAGCAATACTAATAAATCCAATCTGCTAAAATAGGCGTTTTTCTTTTTGTAAACATGAAGTTTTTAATATAAACATATGATCAGATACTGAAACAACGTAGTGACAGATACACAAAACAAGTATCTGTTATCAGGGATGCCATCAAAAACAAGTTCATGACCTGGATTACAACACTTTAACTGTCCCATAAACACAAAACTGACATTTTCCTTCAATGCTAGTGTAAATACATGATCAGAGGCTCGAATGACACAAAAACACATATCTGACAGTAACAAGAGTTTCACACACATGCCACGACGCATCTGTCATTTTTCACCAATTCTCAACATCAACAAGCCAAAGCACAGTGAAAACACACAAAAGCCCCTCGTCTCCACCCACGGTCGCTACACACACAGCTGTCACACACACATTTCTCATGTAAGCACACATATATGATGTAAATACACACAGACAGCTGATGTTAGCTGAGCTAAGTTAGCTGCAGACTTACTGTCAGCGCTCAGAAACATCTAATCTCATCGCATTAATACGTGTAATCCCGCACACAAGTCGCGTGTGCGTTAAAGTGTGTAACCGTGTGTGTACTTCAACGTGTGTGTGTTTATTTACCTGTTCAGGTAACCCACGGCTAAGCTAACAGCAGCGGGAAATACAGCGAAAACAGCACGCTGACCAAGCAGTGAGGGAAAATCGTGACTTACCTCTGCAAACATTATTTAAAATGCAAAACCGGAGGTCGTTCAGTTTATCCCCGCCACATTTTTAACGTTTTCCTTTCTTCTCACGTTCATAAACTGAAGCGCTTCAGGACTGCGCGCGACCTGCCTGCAGCCGCCATGAGCGCGAGCTCGACAAGCCAACGAGTCTCAACGTAAAAACTAGAGCGCACACTCCGGCGCGCTTCTGAGGGAAGGTCACGTGATTGGAAACGCAGGCTCCGATTGGTTCGCGGGATTCTATCGCCCCACGAAGCTAGCGATTACTATGACTATAATTTATTGATAAAAGTACACCTTGCGAAGTTAGCCTAAATTAAACTTCACTATCAAATAATGTGAGAATGTATGAGTGCATATTTTTAATATAGTGCCTCATATAGACTTATATTTATAATATTAGCCGCCGAGCCCTATGGTATTCTAACTCCCTAGCACTATTAGGAATCCGCCTACACTGTCGCTGTAGAGTGGGCATACTAGTCAAAAAGTTTACCTGTAGCGTAAACCGTGATTGGTCAACGTGTGACGACACATCTTTATCTTTAGATATCTTTGGTAAATTTAAATAGCACAGACCCTGTTTAGCATCGACGATCTATACATAGTAACATGCCTCGGCTTGTGGAAAAAATATTTCACATCAAATTATTTCATAAACCGTGCGTCATTTGAACGTATTATGCTGATCCAGCAGTTTTGACCTCCTGTGAGTACACTCCTCTGAACATGTGACACAATGAAACACTGAACGTGTTCTAGCGCACAGCTGGAATAAATGCATTTATTTTCTTTTTCTTTCCTTTTTTTTCTCATAACGTCTAAAGTAGGCTATTCCACAACATGTCACACAGTGTAATCACTGCAATAACACGTTGCGTGGTGTAAAAGGTTAATTTTTAATGCATCATGCATTTACCTGTTTCCAGTTGCGCAAAGCCTCGGTCGAGTCACACTGCATATTTCCAGTCCATTTCAAAATCCAGGTGAGCTTATTCATCATAAGACTTGATTTTATCAGTCCAAGGCAGAAATAAGTATCATGTACTGTATTTCCTCCATGACAGTCTCACAACAGGATAAAGACAGATTGACGCCAGGCCAAATGTTCCTCATGACGTCACACTGAATGATCCCAAACAAACTTTGGACCTTATATAGGTTTATGACCATAAGAGAGTACAGAAAAACAGATCAGGATCAGGATGATTAAAATACCATAAGTGCAGGGTAATGCACATTTAATATTTTTTTTTTCTTGATGAAAGTGATACCGATAAATGGCTGTTGTTCTGTGGATATGAGCCTACAGACCTGTTTTATAATGTAAGTGGTATAAATGATTTAACGAAAACGGAATGCTTTAGAATGGTAAAATATACATAAATGCTTTGACTTGGAGACTATGAGACTAGGTTTGAGAACTGTACAAAATATTTATTTTATATTTGTATACTAACTTTTTTTATTTCCTTTCCTTTCCTTGATTTATGGATTATACAAGCTAACAATCTATCTATCTATCTAACTATCTATCTATCTATCTATCTATCTATCTATCTATCTATCTATCTATCTGTCTGTCTATCTATATATACAGTGCCTGTATTGGAACAGTAAAGACAAAATTGCTCTGTTGGCTGTGGAGTCAAGACATTTGCAAATATAATTTAAAAGATGAATATGAGACAAAACTACAGAATGTCACATTTTATTATTAGCCATTTCAACACATACATGTTTTACCAAATAAAAAAGAACAGCACTTTTAGAGTTCATCCCACTCATTGATGTGAGCATAAGTATTGGGACAGTTGAATATAAGGCAGATATAAAAGATTAAAAGCTATTATTTAGTTGCAGATCCCTTGCGCACAATCACAGCAGTGAGTCTGTGACCCATAGACATCACCAGACTCTTGGTCTCATCCTTTGAAATACTTTTCCCAGCCTTTAATGCAGTCAATTCCAATTGTTGCTTGTTTTGGGGAGTTTGTGCCTTTACTCTCCTCCAGCTGGTGAAATTCATGTTCAGTTGGATTTAAATCTGGAGATTGACTTGGGCAATCTAAGACTTTCCATTTCTTTGCCCTTATAAATTCCTTGACTGAACTGGCCGGGTGTTTTGGGTCATTGTCCTGATGCAATATGAAGCACTTCCTAATGAATCTGGTGGCATTTTCATGAATATTGGCAGGCAAGATGGTTTTGTACCCTTCCAAATTCATTCTGCTACTGTCATCATACATTAAGTCATCAGTAAAGTTGAGAGGGCCTTTTCCAGATACAGCCATGCATGCCCATGCCATGACACCACCTCCACCATGCTTTACAGATTAGGCTGTATGGTTAGAATCATTTGCAGTTCCCTTTTTTTTTTCTCCACATTTTTGCTTTCCCATCACTTAGATAAAGGTTCATCTTTGTCTCATCGGTTCGTAAACACAGTTCCAAAACTCTTCTGGCTCACCTTTGTGCTCTTGCAAACTCTAATCTTGCCTTTCTATTTTTGGTGATGGCCAGAGGTTTGCATCTTGCTGTCTTAACATCTGTAATTCTGTCAAAGTCTCCTGAGGATTAGTAGATTGTCAGAACATCACTTTAGCTTTCTGGAAGTTATTGGTGAATTTCACTACATCACTGGGTCCATCATGGGCATGGCTTCTCCTACCACTGCTACGCTGATGACACACAGCTCTATCTCTCTTTTCAACCAGATGATCCAACGGTAGCTGCACGGATCTCAGGCTGCCTGGCGGACATCTCGGCATGGATGAAAGAACATCACCTACAGCTCAACCTGGCAAAGACTGAGCTTCTTGTCTTCCCTGCCACTCCAACTTTACAACATGACTTCACGCTCCAGTTAGGTTCATCAACAATTACCCCATCAACTTCGGTCAGAAATCTTGGTGTAATCTTTGATGACCAGCTGACCTTCAAAGAGCACATTGCAAAGACTGCTCGATCTTGCAGGTTTGCACTACACAACATCAGAAAGATCAGGCCCTTTCTGACAGAGCATGCTGCACAACTTCTTGTCCAGGCCCTTGTCATTTCTAGGCTGGACTACTGCAATGCTCTTCTGGCTGGACTTCCATCAAACACAAACCTCTACAAATGATTCAGAATGCAACGGCAAGACTGGTCTTCAACGAGCCCAAAAGAGCCCATGTTACACCTCTCTTTATCTCCTTTCACTGGCTACCAGTCGCAGCTCGCATCAAGTTCAAGACACTGATGCTTGCATATAGAACAACCACAGGCTCAGCACCCGCCTACTTCCGCTCACTATTACGAATCTACATCCCCTTCAGAAGTCTGAGATCTGCTAGTGAGTGACGCCTCGTGGTACCATCACAGAGAGCCTCAAAATCACTCTCCAGAACATTCTCGTTCACCATTCCTGGCTGGTGGAATAATCTTCCCACTCCTATCCGGAGTGCGGGATCCCTGTCAATCTTCAAGCAACAACTGAAAACTCATCTTTTTCGACACTATTTGACTTCATCCTAAACTTAAAAAAAACAACAAAAAAAAACTTTATCTTTCTCTCTATTTATTCCTTCCCTTGCTGGCTTGTATTTATTTTAACAATGCCTGAGACATGTTGTTACGAGCACTTCCACTGTCTGACTGCCTCTTCAAGATGAATCGCTTTATGTATTCCCCACTTGTAAGTCGCTTTGGATAAAAGCGTCTACAAAATGACTAAATGTAAATGTAAATTTTACAGACACGTCTTTTAGGGTTCATTTTCACAGCTTTTATGATTTGTCTGTCATCAACTACTGTTGTTTTCTCAGCCGATCAGGGGTGCGTTTCCCAAAAACAACTATGGTCGCAAGTTCCGTCGTTACCAATAGAGTTCAATGGAACTAACGACCATAGTTAGCTAACGATGCTTTTGGGAAACGCACCCCTGGTCGTTGTTGGTTGCTAGTGTCGCTGGTGGTTTCTCTTGATTTCAATACTTTTGGAGGGCACTGTATATATATATATATATATATATTTTTTTTTTTTTTTCCCCCAACAATTAAACATTAGGTGATCCTGATAGTCTAAATGAAATGACAATAAAGCCAAATAAAATTTGCTATGTATTTTATATTTAGTAGGCTATCTATATCAGAATGTTTTTATTATGTGGTTATGATGCATAAGATCATGTCATAATCATTGCGTTATGTTCTTTCTCCTGTCAGCATGTCTTGAGTAATATAAGGCAGTATAGTGATGTGGAGAACAGTCAGTGTGGGTTATTCTGCTGCATCTCTTCTGTCGCACTATTTTTAGATCTCGCGTCTGGCTGCTGTGCTCGCGAACGCGCGCGCGCTGAAGATCCGCGGTGCGTTTTTATGAATGAGTGTGTGATCGCCGTCCTTTCTATCGCAGCATCCCACAAACGAAGAGCAACAGAGAGACACTCCTTCAGGTGAGTGCATGTCTCATTTTAGCATCCTCTAGATAGATAGATAGATAGATAGATAGATAGTGAGTGAGTGAGCAAGTGAGCGAGTGCACTGTTAAATAATTATTAAATATACGAATTATTGCACCGACTTGAATCAGAGAATTGCTTTTGTGTAAAATAAGGGTCATGTATTTTATGTGACATTGCACTGTACTATGCATGCATGCAATTATGGTATTAATTAGAACAGATCTTGATTTTTTATGTTTTTTTTTTTTTTTTTAATTTAGCATATATAATGGCTTGTAATACAGGTTAGTCAGTTATAATAGTAAAATGTAACACTAATTATAATGCAAATCTAAATACATTAGAATATTCTTTTTGTGGTTTTCTTCTTTTAAAAAAAGGGGGCTTGGAGCTCTTGGTAACATGTAGAGAATATATCCAGCATTGTTTGCTCATAGGACACATGGGGGACACATCACTGAGCTATAAATAGACCTGACAGCAGCTACACACACACACACACACACACACACAGAGGATGCCTCACAGAACCTGTTTCTCCAGTGCATCTCAGTAGATTGCTGTGCATAGAACATATGATGCATGGATTTCTGAACTGCATGGCAACGGGGATCAACAGGTTACATCAACAGGTCTGGTAATAAGGGTGTGAATGTGCCACTGTCTGGCAGTTATTGAACTGCCTATTATAGATTTTTTAGTAAAATATAAAGGGTAAAACAATTATTAAAAAACTGCTAAAAATATCAGTAGGAATTGCAACCATTTTTTTTCTGAAATGTCTGGTATAAGTATGAAAATTATGCACAATCTAATTAAATATGCACAAATCTGCATACATTTCTAGAACAGAAATCTGAACATTAGAGCAAAATTCTTGTTTCATTTTGTTGACATATTAGAGTCAAAGGTTTTTACAGATGGGATTTTGTACATCTCCTTTTATCGCTCCGTAAATCAGAAATACTGTCAACAGCCATAAAAAAATAAATTCACCATGTTTTTAGGACTAAAATGTTTTACAAAATCAGGTGAATGATATATGAACAAACCCCTCTGTAAAAACCTTTAGAATGTTGGTGTATGTAACTGCTGCTGAAATGGATATTTAAACATTGAATAACATTAGTAAATAATGTTAAATAAATATAACATTAAATAAATAACATTAAATCGTTAAATCTACAGCTGTAATAAAATAAATATTTAAATGAGTATTTTGGAAGTCTTTCCACTAGCCCGCAACAACATTTAATAAAAAGCCAAATAGCCCAAAAGATGTTTTTTGCCTGTAGTGTCTTGTCTTAAAGGAGTAGTTCACCCAAATATTAAAATTTTTATTTTTATTTTTTATTCATCCTTTATTTTACCAGGATAGTCCCATTGAGGTGCAAAATCTCTTTCAGGGAGTCCTGGCCAAAAATGGCAGCACAAAAAGTTTCAAAATAAAACAATTACAAACACATAAAACAAACAAATATTTTGCCCTACATTCAGGTGATTACAATACATAAAAAAAAAAAAAAACGGAATTTACTCAAAGCAAGTACACCTTTAGAGTAGACCATAAAAGCTTTTTAAAAACATTTAAAAAGGGGAGTGTTTCCAGCATAATAACCCTCTGCCACTTGTTCCATAACGAGGGAGCAAAAAAAGAGAAGGCAGTTTTGCCAAGGTCTGAATATACTCTTGGAACATTTAAAAGAAGTTTAGCAGAAGATCTAGTGCTGTAATTACAAGTGTTAAAGGATAAAAGACTGCAGATATACATTGGTAATTTACCTAACAATGCCTTAGCGATAAACAACAGCATATGCACTTTCCTTCTTTGAAACAAAGAGGACCATCCCACCAATTCATACAATATACAATGAGTGCGTGAAGCAGCACTCGTCACAAAACGTAAAGCAGCATGGTATACATAGTCCAACTTTTTAAGTGAAGATAAACCTGCATGCATATAGATCACATCACCATAATCACCATAATCTAACACTGAGAGGAAACAACTTTGTACAATTCTTTTTCTTGCTTCAAAAGGAAAACATTTCTTTAAGAGAAAAAGAACACTGAATTTTAGTTTAAGCTTTTTTAAAAGTTTTTCAATATGTACATAAAATCCCAGTTTGTCATCCAACCATATACCCAAGTATTTGTAACAATTTACTCTTTCAATAGATTCTCCTTGTAAAGTTAAAATAGAATGATCTGTTTCAGTTCGGCAACGAGTGAAAAGCATATATTTTGTTTTATTTGGGTTTAAAACCAGTTTTAATTTGGACAATGACAGTTGCAATAACTGAAAAGATTCTTGCAAGAGCTCTATGGCTTGATTCACCGAATGTGCTACTGTGTAAATAATTGTGTCATCAGCATATAAATGAACTCTAGCTGAGGCTATCCCACAACCAATATCATTAATATAAATAGAAAATAAAACTGGTGCTAAAACAGAACCCTGTGGAACACCTTTTATCGTTTTTAGTTCAGTTGAAAAAGAGTTCTTTCTGACAAATAATTATTGAACCAATTTAGAGCCATTTCACTAAAACCTATACAACTTAGCCTCTGCAATAGAAAATTTATGATCTACAGAGTCAAATGCTTTAGAGAGATCTACAAATAATGCTGCACAATGTTGTTTACTATCCAAGCATCTAACAATATAATTTGTAACCAGCATAGCTGCTGTAATAGTACTATGACCTGATCTAAAGCCTGACTGAAATTCATTTAAAACTTTATTTTCAGTTAAGAACTGTTTCACTTGATCATTAACAAAAGATTCAAATACTTTTGCCAACACAGACAACCTACAAATTGGCCGATAGTTATCCAAAATTGATGGGTCACCACCTTTTAACAAAATGAGAACCAGTGCTGTTTTCCATGCACGAGGAATAACACTTGAAGTTAAACTCAGGTTAAAAATAGAAGTGATGGGCTCTGCTATAAGATCTGCCGAATTTTAAAAAAAAAATAAGGTTCTATTTAATCAGACCCTTCTGATTTTTTAATATCCAAATTTGATAGAACTTTATAAACTTGTGTAGCTAAAATGCGAGTAAAACTGAACAACTGAGTAGTATAACATGAAGTAACTTCCACATTTTCTTGTTCCCTTAAATTAATATAGTTGAGGGTTACTCCAGCCAAAATAAAATGGCTGTTAAAAGCATTTACAATATTCTCTTTATCTTTAATTATACTCTTGTTTAATTTCAAATAATCAGGTAGCTTGGTAGAGGTTTTTTGACCAGAAACTGATTTAGTCAATTTCCAAAAATTAGATGGATCTTTAATATTCTCAATTATCATGTTTAAATAATAATCACATTTAGAACTTTTTACTAATTTTGTACAATTATTCCTTATTGTTCTATAATTAATCCAGTCCATATGATTATTAGTTTTCTTTTTATATATATATAAGTGAAGAGATGGACTCATTAAACCAGGGATTATCTCTATTTCTCATTCTAAATCTTTTAAAAGGTGCATTTTTATCACATATGTGACCCTGGACCACAAAACCAGTCATAAGGGTCAATTTTTCAAAATTGAGATTTATACATCACCTGAAAGCTGAATAAATAAGCTTCCCATTGATGTATGGTTTGTTAGGATCAGACAATATTTGGCTGAGATACAACTATTTGGAAATCTGGAATCTGAGGGTGCAAAAAAATCTAAATATTGAGAAAATCACCTTTAAAGTTGTCCAAATGAAGTTCTTAGCAATGCATATTACTAATAAAAAAATTAAGTTTTGATATATTTACAGTAGGAAATTTACAAAATATCTTCATGGAACATGATTTTTACTTAAAGTCCTAATGATTTTTGGCATAAAAACAAATCTATAATTTTGGCCCATACAATGTATTTTTGGCTATTGCTACAAATATACCCCAGCGACTTAAGACTGGTTTTGTGGTCCAGGGTCACATATAGTCAAGAAAATGCTTTTATACTCCCGGGCTAAATCAACATCGGGTATCTGTGAGACACTGTATAAATCACTATTATAAATATCTTGCAAAAACGCTTGCTCATTAAAATATTTAAATTAACATTTCAAAATAAAAAGAGGTTTACCCTTTGGAATCCTACACTGTAAAAAATGACCATGATTTTAACAGTAAAAAACTGTGAAAATGCTACATTAAAAACCTGTTAAATGGTCAACGGTAAGTTCCTGTAAAATTTACAGGGAAAAATCATAAACTGACGTTCCCAGAATTCCCTGCGTTGCATTTCAAATTTTGTTTGAATTTGATGTTTTTTCTTTGAAATAACTATGTTTCTTCTTAGTTGTTTCTTACCAGTTATGTTTATTAGGGTTATATGTTACATCTAATGTTGTTAAATTAATGTTTATTGCATATTTCAGTTTAGTGAGTCTCACCATGATGGTGTTTAGTGCTTGTGTGAATGACACTGTGCACCTTCTATATATGTTATTATTTAAAAGCTGCTTGTGATGGGCTTTGGTTCGTCATGTGACTTTCTCATCACCACCTGCATTTGGTGGCTATCAGTGTATTTCAAAGGTACAAAACAGATTTCAGTACTTCAATAGGTTGGTATATTAAAATTATATCAGTTAATGAAATTACGTTATTTAACTGTAAATTTAAGTTAAAACCGTAAAACCTAAAATGTTGTTACTGTATTTTTTACGGTAATTCCGGCAACCACAGCTGCCGGTTTTTTTACCGTAAATTTTACGGAATTTTTTTTTACAGTGTACAGTTTCTCACACAAACCACAGGACAATGATCACTAACATTGTTACAAAAAACACCTACTGCAGAAAATTTATGAGGAGCATTAGTTAAAACGACATTTAGTCGGATCTTTGTGATTTAACCGTGTGGGTAAATTTATCAATTGTTCCAAACAAAAAGAGTCACAAATACTTTTGAAAGGATCAGATATATGTGAAATTCAGTCCCAGTTTAAGTCCCCGAGTTAAATCATCTCCGATTTAGTCCAGTTATGGAGAAGATCCGTAAGTGAGATGATAGCCTCACTTGGAGCTGAAGGTGGACGATAACATCCGACAACGATGATATCAGGACCGTTTAAAAAAAGTAATTTGATTGCCAAAAGTTCAAAACATTTTGGTTTGCTGATGGAGAGAACACAAGTGCAGTTTAACTTAGACTTAATATAAACTGCAATTCCACCACGGTCCGATCTAAAAACATTATATCCCTCTATATGTATCATGGAGTCCAAGACTGATTTATTTAACCATGTTTCCGAGAGAACAATTATGTCGGAGTTTGTTGAATCAGCCCATATTCTTATTAAGTCCATTTTATTCACCAGACTACGGACGTTAAGATGAAAAAAACGCAAACCATTAATAGACTTGAACTCATCAGGAGTTTGAAGCTGTGCTGGGCCTGGATTAAGATGGATACTGCCCGAAATTAATAGCAAAAGAAAAACCAAAAGTTTCTGAAACTCACTCTTAGACCATCCAAATGTAAAAGAGTTTGTTTCTTCATCAGATTTGGAGACATGTAGCATTGCATCACTTGCTCAGCAATGGATCCTCTGCAGTGAATGGGTGCCGTCAGAATGAGAGTCCAAACAGACGATAAAAACATCACAATAATCCACAAGTAATCCACACCATTCCACTCCATCGATTAACATCTTGAGAAGCAAAAATCTGTGTGTTTGTAAGAAACAAATCCATCATTAATGTGTTTTGAAAAAGTTGTCTGTATCAGGAGAGAAATCTGCACAGATCAAGCAGCGTTTACAAGCCAAAACAGCTCTAAACAAATATATTGGTGTATTCAACGGCAGATGGACTTTTTCACTGGAGGAAAATGTTAATTGATGGACTGGACTGGACTGGAGTGGTTTGGATTGGTGGTGGATTATTGTGATGTTTTTATCAGCTGTTTGGATTCTGTAGTTTATTTTGCATCTCTAAATGATTATAACAGTCAGTGTGTTTTGTGTTTATGTCACTGTTAAAGGACTCACACGATGCTGTACACTCTTCATCATTGGCTGGTTTCATGACGAGCTCACCACTGGATGCAGGTACTGACCTTTACTGACCTTTTGACCTCTCACACACAAACCTGGTCTGAAGGTAGATGTCTCAATGACAGCTTGTTGGCTCACTTTAGACATGCTTTGGCTGCTTTAGGGAGACCCAAACTGACAGATTCTCTCTGACATGGTGTACGTCTGATCATACAATGATAAGCTAGATTAAGTTATTAAATTATTATTATTCTACAATGTGAAAAACATAAAGAATGCAATGTGAATCAGTGTAGCTGATATTGTAGTCAGTGTATTGTGTGACAGTCTCATCTGAGAGGTTTTGAAACAAGTTCATGAATGTGTGTTGAGTGACGCAGATGGTGTGATTGTTTGAGTGATGTCAGCACTGAAAACTTCAGCTTCATATTGGATCATCCATCCTTGAAGCTCTCAGGGTGGAGACCAGTAACATTCCTCACACACTGATGTATGCATGTAGTTCCCCTAAAACACACACACACACACACACACACAACATCTACATATAACACATATTAATTCAGATTAAGAAAAAGAAAGCAACAGGCATGTATAGTTATACATTCAAATATAAAGAAAGAAAAAGAAACCAAAAACAAGTGGCTCTTTTTATGAATGAGTCGTTGAATTATTCGCTCACTCGATTCATTCATTCAGTCAGTCGTCCTGCGTCATGTTCATCGATTCATCAGTGTAAGATGATGGACAGGTCTGGGTGTGGCGGGTGCATTAAATGCATAAATCATCTGAACACATTATTTCTTCCATAATTAATCACACAAGTCACAACAGCCCTAGTTGTAACATTTGCGGATACTTTTGTTCAAAACTGCGATTGCTTGATTTAAAATAAAAATGGCAAAATACTAGCTAGAGGTGATGTTCACGTGTCCTTCAACGCTTTCTCAGCAGCTGCTCTTAGATTGTGGAATGCTCTGCCCCTCTGTATTAGATCTGTTTTTTTAAAAATGACCTTTTTGATTTGGCATTTTATCAATGAGAACATTCTGCCGTACTGTTTATTTTTTTTTGCATGATGTTTTTATTGTGCAGCACATTGGTCAACCCATGGTTGTGTTTAATAGCGCTATATAAATAAAATTGACATTGACATTGACCTTCAACAGGTCCAGATCAACGACAAGGATGATAAGGAGGGTGAGTACCGTCACGCCTTCGAGATCATCTTGAAGGATGGGAACAGCGTGGTGTTCGCCGCTAAATCGGCGGAGGAGAAGAACGGCTGGATGGCGGCGCTGATCTCGCTTCAGTACCGCTCCACGCTGGAGCGCATGCTGGACACGGCCATGCTTCAGGAGGAGAAGGAGGAGCAGATGAGGCTCCCAGGGGCCGAAGTTTACCGCTTCGCCGAGCCCGACTCCGAGGAGAACGTCGTGTTTGAGGAGAACGTCCAGTCCAAATCCGGCATTCCCATCATCAAAGCCGGAACGGTGCTGAAGCTCATCGAGAGGCTGACCTTCCACATGTACGCTGGTGAGTGAGCTCAGAATGATTTGCACTGAAGAGTAATGATGCTGAAAATTCAGCTGAAATCACAGAAATCAATTACAGTTGAACATAGAGCACATCAGTATGCTGATAATGTGACCCTGGAGCACAGGTATATTTGTAGCAATAGCCAAAAATACATTGTATGGGTCAAAATTATCCATTTTTCTTTTATTCCGAAAAATCATTAGGATATTAAGATCATGTTCCATGAAGATATTTAGTAAATTTCCTACCGTAAATATATCAAAACTTCATTTTTGATTAGTAATATGCATTGCTAAGAACTTCATTTGAACAACTTTAAAGGAGATTTTCTCAATATTTAGATTTTTTTGCACCCTCAGATTCCAGATTTTCAAATAGTTGTATCTCAGACAAATATTGTCCTATCCTATTAATATTTTGAACGAGTTTTTATTTTTATAATTTTTGTTTTCATTTTAATTTTAGTTAAGGTTTTAGTAATTTTGTTGTGTATTTTTGCCATTTTTAGCTTTGTAATGTTTTTATATATAATTTTTATTTCAGTTTTAGTTATTTTAGTACTTCAAGTTAAACTAAATTAAAATTAGAAACTAGCTTAATTTTTTTTTTTTTTTTTTTCTTGAATTTTATTTTATGGTTTTAGTGAAGTATAATAACCCTGATCTGTTAACATTAGTTATTGCAGTGTGAACTAACATGAACAATTGCATTGTTATGAACTAACATTAACAAAGTGCTGTAAAAAATTTATTACTTATAGTTAATTCATGTTAACTAATGCATTAACTAATGTTAACAAATGAGACAAGATTGCCAAAACTGCTGAAACAACAAAAAAATTAAGATGTTTAATGTATTTCACCTCCTCAACAGTAGTTTGAGCTGGAAAACTCATGGAAATTAATACAATCTTAAAGGATTTTTATAATGAATGTACATTTTACAAGTTATGTCAAGCTCTAAAATAATTTGTCAGGCAGAAATTGTGAAAAATATTTTTAGAAATCCTGATCCCTAATTCTGATCCAGTAAATCACCAACAGCTGGAATAGTCCTGGTGGTTTTGATTATGATTGTGGACCGTGATGAGTCCAAACAGATGATCCAGACTCAGTTTGACCCAAACAAGCGCACTGGTCTGGTTTTGTGTTGTTCTGCTGGATTTTGTGCAGTCAGTAGTTTCTCTGCCGTACATTGTTTACCAGCCAATGCTAATGCGCATTACTGATGTATTTCACAATCTCCAGCCTCAACAAGAGCAGCAGCGGGAGCACAGTGAGCTCAGAGCCGTGAAGATCCCGTCTGCTTTCTGCTCATTCCTCAGCTGCTTTACGTCACAGATCACAGTGCAGTGACCTGCTTTGTTTTAGTGCCGATAACATAACTACAGCTGATAAGAGAGAAAAACAAGCGCTATTCTAGAACAAGTTCAGCTGTGTTATCTGTGCAGTGTCCTTCCTGTGTGTGTGAGAGAGAGAGAGTGTGTGTGTGTGTGTGTGTGTGTGTGTG
>JAFVLL020009387.1:0-52309 GCA_021397915.2 Tor tambroides | reverse complement strand
TTGGAAGGTGCATGTCCCGTTACATCTGGCGTAAAACCAACACAGCATTTCATAAAAAGAACATCATACCAACAGTCAAACATGGTGGTGGTAGTGTGATGGTCCTTCAGGAACTAGACGACTTGCCATAAATGATGGAATCATGAATTCTGCACTCTGTCAGAAAATCCTGAATGAGAATGTCCGGCCATCAGTTTGTGACCTCAAGCTCAAGCGCATTTGGATTATGCAGCATGACATTCATGCTCCAAAACCCTCCAATGTGGCTGAATTAAAACAATTCTGCAAAGAAGAGCGGGCCAAAATTCATCCACAGTGATGTGAAATACTCATTGCCAGTTATCGTAAACGCTTGATTGCAGTTGTTGTTGCAAAGGGTGGCACAACCAGTTATTAGATTTAGGGGGCAATTACTTTTTCACATAGGGCCAGGCAGGTTTGGACAGCTTTTTTCCCTTAATAAATGAAATCATTATTTCAAAACTGCATTTTATATTTACTCTGGTTTTTACTCTTTGTGCAATATTAAAATTTGTTTGATGATCTGACTCATTCAAGTGTGACAAATAAGCAAAACATTTTAAAAACAGGAAGGGGGAAAAAACCTTTTCACGGCCCTGTATGTACACAAAAAAATGACGTGTGTGTGTTTATGTGGTGTTCACAGATTACGCAGGTGACAAAGACTACATTCCAAAGAGAACCATGTGAAGCCAAGGATTTGATTTAAGAAGTAAGATTCCAACCTGTATATTTATACAGAACTGGGTAGTCTGTTACTAATTCCAAATTACATGGCAAAAATTGTAGTTAGTTACGTAATCCATTACATTACACATTTTAGGTGATGTAATCAGACTACTCTTTGATTACTTTTAGATTACGTTTAACCTGTTACAAAAGATTTTTATTCCAAATAAATGTGGTTCTTTTAAACTTTTCTTATTCATCAAAGAAAAATCCACAAAAAGTATTGAGCAGCACAATCGTTTTTAACATTAATCATAATTAAAAAAAAATGTTTCTCGAGCAGCAAATCAGCATATTAGAATCATTTCTAAAGGATCATGTGACACTGAAGACTGGAGTGATGATGCTAAAAATTCAGCTTTGGATCACAGGAATAAATTACATTCTAAAATATATTCAAATACAAATTGTAATAAAATTTCTCAGTTTTTTTAAACCAATAAATGCAACATTGGTGAGCATAAGAGACTTCAATAGATATCCTCCACTCAGTATGTAGGAAGCGGTGAACACTGTGTTGGGACCCTGTGAATAAAATCATGACTTATTTGTCTACAAAGTTCACAGGAAATCTGAATGAAAGGAAACAGGAAGGAACTGATGGCGATTTACTTTAAAACAGTCCCCCTCTGTCTCTCTACAGTGATGGAAACTTTTCTGAACAATGCAGCAGGAGGATTTAGTAGAGATGTTGCTTTCTTTGTCACCAGCCCCATATTATTGAAGTTTCTGAATGTATTTACAGTGCATCCCAACTTTTCCAGGTGTATACCATCAGTAAAAGTTCACTCGACATTCTTTCTATTCCAGCTCTATATTATTTTCCAGGGGGTAAAACCTATAAAAAATAATTGTGGTTAAAGTCATTTTTCAGTTCAGTAAAGAAAATGATATAGAGCTGGAACACTAGTAAAATGTTTTAATGTCAAGTG
Organism: Tor tambroides; assembly: GCA_021397915.2. Classification (NCBI taxonomy): domain Eukaryota; kingdom Metazoa; phylum Chordata; class Actinopteri; order Cypriniformes; family Cyprinidae; genus Tor; species Tor tambroides. The sequence continues at coordinate 50,627 of JAFVLL020009387.1, read as the reverse complement.
AACTTCTACTGATAAGGCATAAGGTGGTATATGCAACTCAAGTACCTCCAAGTTGGTACCCCCTAACTTTTTAAGTGTAAAAGACAATGAATCAAAATAAAAATGATAAAAGTACTAATTAAAAACCCCAGGATTGCTGGTATTTTGATAACTTACTGTATATTTCACTTCATTCCCTGCATACATTCTTGTGAAACTGGAAAAGGGAGTCAGTACAAAAGAATTTAAGGGGTGTACATTACTTCCCGCTCAATTTTGCAAAGAGTTACTCTCAATGACAGTGAGCTCTTTTTTATTTTATTTTACTTTTTACTTTATTTTATTTTATTTTGCTTTGCTTTGTTTTATTTGATTTGATTTGATTTGACTTGACTTGACTTTACAATGAGACCATGAATGTGTATTAAGTTTACACATACAGTGGGGAAAAAAATTATTTGACCCCCTGCTGATTTTATATGGTTGCCCACTGACAAAGAAATGATCAGTCTATAATTTAAATCGTAGGTTTATTTGAACAGTGAGAATAACAGAATAACAACAAAAATATCCAGAAATACACATTTCAAAAAAGTTATAAATTGATTTGCATTTTAATGAGTAAAATAAGTATTTGACCCCTTCGCAAAACATGACTTAGTACTTTGGTGGCAAAACCCTTGTTGGCAATCACCGAGGTCAGACGTTTCTTGTAGTTGGCCACCAGGTTTGCACATATCTCAGGAGGGATTTTGTCCCACTCCTCTGTGCAGATCCTCTCCAAGTCATTAAGGTTTCGAGGCTGACGTTTGGCAACTTGAACCTTCAGCTTCCTCCACAGATTTTCTATGGGATTAAGGTCTGGAGACTGGCTAGGCCAATCCAGGACCTTAATGTGCTTCTTCTTGAGCCACTCCTTTGTTGCCTTGGCCATGTGTTTTGGGTCATTGTCATGCTGGAATACCCATCCACTAGGGTTGGCATGGCACATGTATTCGTACCGAAACGTCACGGTACGGACATCGCGGTTCGGTGCATGAGGCCTTATGATGAATGTAGGCAATTCGCCCCCAATCCAGAAGGGGGCGCCAGCAGTAATGCAACGCTGTTTGATAACCACCAGCAGAAGAACAGCGAATGCCATGAGTTGCGCACTTGAAAACAAAGCCCACTAGACACTGACCATGTGCTGATTCTGAATGCGTCTCTCACATAGACTGACAAAGGAGTATACTTTAAAGGCCTGCGCACTCAGCTGTTTGCGAAATGGAGCTTTGTGCTCGTGTATCCTACCTCTCTCCTTCGTCACAAGTCCAAATATTCCATAATATTTCCATATTTGCGATGTAACGTATCTGAATGCTACACTATTATTTATTACGTAAATTATAGGCTTTGTACTTCAGTCGCGTTCCAACGGTGACACAGAGGCGGGTGTGCTGATGTTTGGCTCACTGTATTTTATTTTGATAAAGTACCAACTGCGCTGTCAAGTTAGCAATGCTGGAACTGATGTGTGTTTGTGTGTGTGTGTACGCTCCGGCGCGATCACTTCAACTGTTTCATTATACCAGCAGAATCAACTTTAAACGCTTATTGTCTTATTAATAATCACTGTATAAAGGTCTGCTTTTATTTGTGTACACTCACAATGAAAACAAAACAGTTAACGTAATAATATTTAGTATTTTCACGTCTAGATGGAAAAAATTGTAATTTGCACTACTGTCTGTTCAAAATAAATGAAAAGAAACTGAGCATAGTATATTTTTTTTCCTGTTGTAGCAAAATCGTATCGAACCGTGACCCCCGAACCGAGGTACGTACCGAACCGTGACATCTGTGTACCATGCCACCCCTACCAACCACGACCCATTTTCAATGCCCTGGGTGGCTTCAATGCAATCGTCCCTTTGATGCAGTACAGTTGTACTTTCCCCTTAGCAGAAAAACACCCCCAAAGCATAATGTTTCCACCTCCATGTTTGACGGTGGGGATGGTGTTCTTGGTGTCATAGGCAGTATTCCTCCTCCTCCAAACACAGCGAGTTGAGTTGATGCCAAAGAGCTGGATTTTGGTTTCATCTGACCACAACACTTTCACCCAGTTCTCCTCTGAATCATTGGCAAACTTCAGACGGGCCTGTATGTGTTCTTTCTTGAGCAGGGGAACCTTGCGGGCGCTGCAGGATTTCAGTCCTTCACGGCGTAGTGTGTTACCAATTGTTTTCTTGGTTACTATGGTCCCAGCTGCCTTGAGATAATTGACAAGATCCTCCCGTGTAGTTCTGGGCTGATTCCTCACCGTTGTCATGATCATTGAAACTCCACAAGGTGAGATCTTGCATGGAGCCCCAGACCGAGGGAGATTGACAGTTATTTTGTGTTTCTTCCATTTGTGACTAATCGCACCAACTGTTGTCACCTTCTCACCAAGTTGCTTGACGATGGTCTTGTAGCCCATTCCAGCCTTGTGTAAGTTTACAATCTTGTCCCTGACATCCTTGGACAGCTCTTTGGTCTTGGCTGTGGTGGAGAGTTTGGAATCTGATTGATTGATTGCTTCTGTGGACAGGTTGTCTTTTATACAGGTAACAAACTGCTTACCTGTATAAAAGACATCTGGGAGCCAGAAATCTTGCTGATTGATAGGGGATCAAATACTTATTTGACTCATGCAAATCAATTTATAACTTTTTTGAAATGCGTTTTTCTGGAATTTTTTTTTTTTTTTTTTTGTTATTCTGTCTCTCACTGTTCAAATAATCCTACCATTAAAATTATAGACTGATCATTTCTTTGTCAGTGGGCAAATGTACAAAATCAGCAGGGGATCAAATATTTTTTCCCCAGTGTAACTGCATATGTACAATCTTGTGAAAAAAGGAGGTTTGCAACAGTGCAAATTAAAGAGGCGTGCATTGCTTCCCACTCAGTTTCAGGAAACATTGCTTTTGATGACTGACATCGATGAGCTGCTGCGCTGAAGTAAGTTCTTCACTTCTCATCCTCCGATCTGCTTAGCTTATTTTTCGGGCTGTTTGTCAACATGAGCAAACAAAGTGAATCACTTCATATCCAAGAGTTACCATGATTTTGCCAAGTAAGATGTTCCTGGACTAAAATCTTTTTTTTGTTGGTCTTAGACCAAAGCTTCTTAACTGTCTCCTATCCCAACCCTAACAATAAATCACAGCTAAAATCAGAGGGAAATAAACGACTGATAAGAATGCTGTTCAAGTTTCATCCTCAACCTCAATTTTGCTGTAAAGTTCTCAGGGATTTGAATGTTGAACTTTTAGACCACAGGCCATATGCTGCTGAGTCACCTGTTAGAATTACTAAACGTGAACTGTTTTCTTGTTGCAAAATCCTCAAAACTATACCACAGAGGAAAGCCCCAATCTCCTAAACTGGTCTTTGATGGGTATGCAAAGACTTTCACCAGATTTTTCCATCGTAGCAGACTTTCACCTGCGTTTATTTGGTTTGCACTCCTACAAACCAGCAGCACATCAAAGAGATGGAACTCCCCCATCAGCAGCCCCAGTTAAATGACAACTCTGTCATCATCTACTCACCCTCAAGTTGTGCCGAGAACAGATTTTGAAGAATGTGGGTAACCAAACAGTTTCTGGTCCCCACTGACTTCTGTACTATGGACAAAAAATACTACGGATGTCAATGGGGACCAGAAACGGTTCGGTTACCCACATTCTTCAGAATATCTTCTTTTGTATTCAACTGAAGAAAGTAACTCATACGGGTTTGGAAGGTGTGAGTAAATGATGACAGAATTTTCATTTTTGGGTGAACTATCCCTTTAATGTCAAACTGTCCAGTTAATGCTCAAGCAGCTTCAAGATTACAGATAATGTTCTTGTATATTTGAGTATTAGCAAAGGTACAAGCTTTTACTTGTATTTCTGCTGTTTAATCTTTGTTTGATTGCAAGGCACTATTTGTAAAACTGCTTTGGGATGGTCGGTATGGTGAAAAGCTCTGTACAAGTTCTCAAAATGACCCTGCTTGGCACAATGTTCTTGTTTTGGTCTTGAGCAAGTTATCTACTGATGTTTGTGTGTCTGTATGTTCTCAGTATATACAGTGGTAAAAATAAAATCCTAATATTACATGTAGTAAAATAAACTGTGACTGGGTGGTGTGATGCTGTCTGGACATGATCTATTTTTATGTGCTTGCATAGCTCTTGGCTTTGTGCCTCTGTCCTGTCCTCTGACACTTAATTGTTATTATTACTTTTAATTAATGAAGTCAGCATGACACACTGTTTGGAATCTTTATTTATGTATGTATGTATTTATTTACATGATATTTTATGGTGTTATTTGTTTTATTTTATTTTTTTGTTTTATTTAAAAAAAAATATGATATAAAATGTATTAATTTAATTTAATTTTTAGGAAACACCCCTGTATAGGCACACATCCTTTCTAAATAAAAATTACTATAATTATTATGATATATAATATATTATGAATATAATTTTTTAATAAATAAATATAATTTGTATATTTTGTTGTGGTTTCTGTCATTTAATTGTTTTGAAAGATGTTTAATTATTTTGTTTTACCAAATAACTTGGACATTTAGATGTATTTGAATATGAATATATGTTATTTTGTAATTTAAAAAAAAAAATCCTTTTCTGTATAGGAACAATAAGTAAAAAAGGACTGAACATTTTTGTGTTGTTTGGTTATATCATTTAATTTAATTTAATTTAATTAACAGACATAGGCATAAGCTTTGTCACAATAAATTGTATATCATTCAAAACATCTCAAAAGTCAACTATGCCATTTATTATTTGCAGTGAGAGAGCTGTACATTAATGTGTTATTTCATTTCAAGAGACCTGACATGCTGCTTTGCATCGTATTTTTCTTAATTATCTACAGTAGCAGTTGATTCTTGTCTTTTTTAATTGCACGTGACTGAGCAGGTGCCATGTTGAGTCTTACAAAACACACATTGGCCAAGCGGAAATAAAATATGAGCCCTTGGAGAGACACATTTCCATGGAATCTCCCAATCTAAGTGTGCAGATTTCAGTGTGTCTTGTGATTCTTCCTGTTTTCCTGTTATTATTCCATTTCCTGTCTGTAAGTAGAAGGATTAAAATAGCTGTACTAAAATGTATTGCTCTCTGGGGGAACCATTTGTGTAGAAGACATTTAAGAGAGGAGCCTCTTTCTTAGTGCAGGCCCCTATAGTGCTAAAACTTCATGAGCTCTCGGAGACGATGCCACTGACTCATGAAAAGGTGGGCATGACAGGAACAGGATGTGAAAGACAAACTCGGTGACTGCGTATGTATATATTGATGACACCCACACTAAAAGCATCGCGATAACAATTGTTTGCACTCTCGCCTTGTTTTCAAAATAACAATATTGTTTGGAGCCCTCGGTGGTGAACATAAAGCTCTGACAGATGGAAAACACTTTCTATCTCTCCTTGAAATGAGATCGTGGGTGGAAAATCTGTTGGTTCTCACCAAATTTCCAAAATCATGCTAATTGTTTTCTCTGTGTAAAAGCAGCCTTTATTTTACAAGTTGGACCTTTTGATGAATTGAATTTGTTTTTTGTTTTGTTTAGTATTTTTGTTGTTGTTCTTGTTTCTGTCATGTTGTAATGGTTTCTGTTTAATTATTTTGTTTTAACAAAGTTTGACATTTAGATGTATTTGTCTAGGCATATGTTATTTTGTATTTTTAAAGCCCTTTTCTGTATAGACACAAACCTAGTGTTTACAAACAAAAAAGGACTTTTTTTGTTTTGTTTTCTATTTTTGTTGTTGTTGTTCTTGTTCCTGTCATGTTGTAATTATTTCTAAGATGTTTAATTATTTTGTTTTACCAAACAAGTTGGACCTTTTGATGTATTTGTCTTTGAATTAAACGAAACTATGACAGTTTGCTTGCAAAATAAATAAATAAATGGGATCAAAATAAAGCAATTTGATTCTGTAATACAAACAGTTGCCACGGATGGGTTATTGTGATGACACTGCATATTTAAGGCTTGTGCATATGCACCAATGCAAAATGTGACGCAAAACATTAAGGAATCCTGTGTGTTTGTGTGTGTGAGAGAGAGCGAGGGAGAGAGAGACTGTGGGTGAGTTGTTCTTTTCTTAGACAGGTGTAACAGGAGACTAACCTGTGCGACTGCATGGCTTTAAACAACAGCATGCATTATTTAAGTTCGTATTGCTTTCAATGGCCATGCCAAACCCTGTCTCAGCAGAAAAACTATAGTGATGCAACACCACACAAAAAAAAGCACAAAACACCATCCTGCAGAATTCTCTTGCGGAGGCAGATATCAAGATTTTAACATTTGCCTCTCGCTATTTATTTAGTTAATCAACACTGTGATGCATTCCAATAATGCTCTTTCTTTCATTTAATTTCACGCATGAGCCATTAAATCAATTAGGCACTTTTCTATTAGAGCACCAGAGACAAAGTTCACTTCAAGATGGATTTTACATTAATGAAAAATGGGGGACTTTGACTTTAAACATTAAACTTTCTACACTGAATATTTTGTTAAATTGAAGGATCACATATTAAAAAGCTGCATTTTTTTGCGCACATTGAACACAAAGCTTGCTTAATATATTTCAGACAACTGCAAGATCTACTCTTGATACCTGGAAGAACCAAATTATCCTTATTCATTTTTGAATAAAGCTCATTTCGTTTATGAAGTATGCTGGTATATCTGTTAATGCATCTGCAACTGAATGTACATTTTGAGAATTATATGCAATTAATAAACTCCATAAAGGAAGTACCAGCATAGAAGCTGAAATGCATTTTATTTGATAGGTAACAGGGTATAAGTTTCCTTGCTACATGGGCCAATTATATTACATACAGGCTCATTTTAGCATGCCCATTTATTGTTCTGCACTATGCAGTGTTACATATGCATATGGAAGCTTTTGATGGTGAATCCCATGGAGGTGGGAAACTGAGAGCAAAGGATGATTGGAACTGCTTTGATGCTTTGACTGCTGAAATTTTTAGAGCATATTATGATGTCTAATAAGGAACTAGGTTTGTTTCTCAACCCTGCTTAAATTCAGTGACAGTTCATTGGTCTAATAATGAGTTTAGCATATGAAATTGTTTATTTATAGATTCTGCTTGTGCTTTTCTTCTCTGCCATAATTTTTCACTTCTGAAAGGAGGCCACAGAACATGTACAGTAATAAAGAGCTGCTAGTTTATGCCACTACTGCTGTAGGAAGTGACAGCTCTGCCAGTATTATTAACACTCCCATCAACACTCTCACCGCAGGGAATGTGCTGCTCCCCCTCGAGTGGCAATGGAAAACGTGCCAGCTATTGTGAGATTTCAAAGGGAACGTAATACGGTGCCTGTATGCTTCTGAAAGCGCACTTGAGAGCAAGGCAGGTAAATGAGACAGCAAATTTAAGCCTGTTTGGAAGTTCAGGTTACCGTTGTGCTGGACTGAAAAATCTAATTTGGTGTTCCCAATCAAAATTTACTGGCTTAAATGTTTCATTATGCTATATTATCACCAAATCTTTGGATTCAGTCTTCTTGTCAATTTGTTTTACTTCAATTAACACAGGTTTAAAATTTCTTTTTGGAACAGATTGATTGTAGGCCTCATTAATCTGAGTTTATGTACTTCAGTTTTTGAGTGAACACTGCCAAAATGATCTGATCAACGAGGCCTATGAGTTCCGAAAAGAAATGAAACGTGTCAAGTGAAAGAAAACAAGTTGACAAAAAGAGTGACAATCACAAGTGTAACAAGGTGGGAACAAAAATGATTAAAATATTGTTATACCCAGTGTGAGCAAAGTCAGTAAGTTTTAGTCCAATGCAGTAACAAGAAAATCCTCTCTGGGTCAAAATGACCATCACTCAAAAACAACTCTACTTGACTTTATAGCTAACATTGCAGATAATGTTCGACATCGATGTACATTTTACAATTTTATTGGTGCTCACAGAAACAAACCACACTGTTTAAAAAATAATGCATTTTGTTTACACATTATGTATTTAATATATACATTTCTGTACATCGGGAAAATAGTCTCTTTTGCACAGCAAAGATAAAACATTTATGTCTGCAAGAACATATATAGCAAAACAATATTATGCACATAAATAATAACATAATACGTGTCTGAATTCCACCACAGTGCAAAATTAAAAAAAGGGGAAAAAATACAAATGGAGCATCCTGAAAGGAAAGTAGTTTTGTAACTCATTGTTCAGTTAGTTTAGACATCACTTCTTTCAAAAGAAAGAAAGAAAGTTACATATTTCAGGACTGTTACGTTTCTTAATAAAAAGAAAGAAAGAAAAAGAGAAACAGAAAAAAGCATTTCCTTGAGGAAAACGTATTAGGTAAACAAGATCATTCCTAAAACCTCTTACACCATAGAGAGGTTAAGCAAAGACTGTAAGCGTCTTATTGCGCAGAGCAACTCTGGTGCTTCCATCCAGACCCCTAATGAGGGATTATTGTGCTAGTGTCTGTTAAGTCTCCATGGCTTGTGTCTCAAAACCTAGTGAGCTGCCTACCTAGACAGCATTTTGTGGGCACTCTGAATCAGCTGAACTCAAAAGTTTGCATTACATTTGTCTTTCCATCCATTGAGGTTATCATCACAATATTTTTTAACATTTAAAAGTAATTAGTTGCAAAAGTGCAGGTTGTAACTTTGTTACCACTTTGATTTTACTTAAGGCGGCAATCAAATTTTGATAAACTTTTTTTTTTTTTTTTTTTTTTTTTACAGAGAGCAGCAGTTTTGGCCCTAACTTGATGTAGGCAGCTCGCTAGGTTTTAAAACACATCCCGTGAATCCTAACGTTGCGCTTTCAAGTCAAATGGATGAAATGGCACATTCGTGCACCCAAACGCTTTTCTTCTTTACCATCGTGTCTTTATATATTCAAGAATGGTCAGCCGACTTCTTGCACTTTCCCATCCACAGTGCCATTGGCAAGAAAAACGGTCTCTTGGTTGCTGTCTATGGAAGACTCGCTGCCTGTGCTCTCCCCAGAGAGCAGGCGAGTCACCCTCAAATCGGCTTTTAGCGTCTGCACGTCGTTCCCTATACTCATGGAGCCCAAGTCATTGATAATCTGGCACAGTTCTTGCTTGCCGTTGACCACGCAGTCGCTGACGGTGTCCAGAATATCCTCGCACTCAAAGTGCATGGCTTTCTCCTCCTCCTCCTCCCCGATCAGGTCCTCCGTGATGGAGCCCAGCTTGGGTGCGCTCCTGCTGCGCTCCACCGGGGGCTTGTAGTAACACTGTCCGTTTAGCAGCTTCCTCAGGGGCACCAGGGGGATCGTTTGCTCCCCGATCAACTGCTGTTGCTGGTGCCTGGCGTCGTCCCTTCTTTTGAGTCTTTTAAACTCGGCCAGCGCTGTCGCGGAGGTCTGGTAGAGGAGCAGCGCCATGGCCTTTGCCTTCTCCGGCTTGGACACCAGCACGGCGTGGCAGCGCAGCATCACCGCCTTGTGCTTCATCTCGTGCCGGTAGATCCAGGCGAAGATCTTGGGGAGCCGCGGGTCTGCGACACAGTAGGTGATCCTGTGCAATAAATACAGGTGTCCTGGTCTCTTCGCCTTTTCGTCGACGTGGACCATGCGGATGCCCTGCGAGCTAATGGTCAGCTTCATCTTGGTGCCGTTCTTGCCCATCTCGCTCTTGCCCCAGATCTTACTGACGGCCACGTCTGTACATCCATCCCCCTTGGACTGGATGGTGGTGGCATTCCCCAGGTACAAGACCGTGTACGTAGGGTCCTCGTTGGTGATTTTCACCTTTTTCCGCTTGGATTTGAACATGCTCCCGACTCTGTTGAGTGCGCTTTCTGGGCAGGATTTGGCGAAGGAGGTGAGCGCGGAGTAGTTGAGGCTCACGGCATAGCCCTTCTGCTTGGACTGCTGCTTGTCTTCCTCGATCAGCTCGAACTTGTTCTTCTTCCAAGGCAACATAATGGTCGTGCTGAGGAAAGTGCAGCTGCTAAGTCTACTCTAGTAATTCTATTACGCCTAAATTCTACCGCGAAACAGGTTCTTGTCATCTATCGGCTTGCTTTAAGTCATTTTCAAAGTTGCAGAGCACTTCATAGACCTGTGAGCGGAGGAGTGTCGTGTCTGACGGTAGGATCCCAGCATCGCTAGAAAACACACTGTACAGTACAAGCGTGAAACTGCGATTTATATACCGGAATGAACTAACTCAGCCTCACGGAGGGGGCGACAGAGTGAGGACGATACCAAAACCTGGGCTTAAAACTTTCTGGGATTCTGCACTCAACTGTTGCTCATCTTTCCATTTATTTATTTATTAAGGATATTTATTTATTTGTTTTAAGTGTTTCATATCGGCCTATTTGTTTTCATTTATATACAGACTTATGCGCATGTCAACGAGTAAAGACATGATTTAACTTTGATAAGTTTAGGGCCAATAGAATGTTTTTACAGCAAATATAATATTTACTGATTTCAATGTGAAAAAAGCACATAGCCTTATTTGAATTTATATAACGTTAAAATGTAATAGAGCCTGTAATACAAAAAGTAATGCAGCCGTGTACAACCATGATATATGTAACAATAGTACTATTTATTTATTATTTAAATATTACACTTAATAATAATAATAATAATAATAATTTAATATTCTATTTAATATTATATAATAATTCTTCTTCTTATTATTATATAATTATACTATATTAATATTTATATAATTGATAATAATTATATTAATAATTATGTAATAAATAATAATAATCTTGTATAATTATTAATTAAATAGTGACTTTTTAAGCATGCAACCTATAATATATTTATTATTATTGTTATTATTATTATTATTATAGATTAATTATAGGTTATAGTACATGTCTTAAATATGTCATTAATAATAATAATAATACAATTAATAATAATTAACTATAATAATAATGTAATTATTAATAATCTTGTATAATAATTAATTAACGAATTTTTAAGCATGCAACCTATAATATATTTATTATTATTATTATTATTATTATTATTATTATTATAGGTTATATTACAAGTCTTAAATATATTAATATTATTATTAATAATAATGATTATATAAAATAATAATAATGATGATGATGATGATAATAATAATAATAATAATAATAATAATGTATAATTAATAATTAAATATTTCTATTACTAAATGTATTATAATTATTGTCCCTCCGCTGCTAGAGAGGCATGGAGCAAGAGGAAGGGTTTGGGCGAATCTGAAACTTGTTATGTGATGCCCTCTGCTGGTGGCATGCGAACAGTGCAAGGGAACAGTCAGTCAGGGTTTGATGAGTGGCTAAAAGCAGCTTGCAAATGGTTCTACATCCGGAACTTTTTTAAGTGCTTTGCTGATCCTCGGACATATTTTAGTGAGACACCTGGGACAAACCAAAAGTTTAGCGACGATTTGTCTTTTCGCTTTTTGTCTCAGTCAGTTCTATCAGCCTTTAAACTGTAAAGACTGTAAAACTGTAAACATAAGCGCTGGACTAAAATTAACGAACCTGAAAGGACATCAATTATATTCGGGATCTAAACGTATTAAGGCTCTGAAGAAGAGGTTCATCTCATAGACCGTTCCGTATGACTTCCTTCCTCTGCCATAACAAACATGTCACATGCGTGAAGTTCTGTCTACTCGAATGACCACGAACAGCTCACTGACACATTTATATTGTGGTTTAACCGTGTAAAAGTATATAAGATGGGAAAGAAGAAGACTCGTGGAGAGGGTTCGGGGTTGGGGAGAGCTTTAATTAAGGAGAGACTGAACGCAGGCCGTGGATACAGGAGAAATGACACATGGGTAAGGAATTTTGAGTCTAATCCTAAAGTGTTTTACTTTTTCTTTCACGTGTACCAGAATATTGCAGAGGTAATATGGCGCACTTATAAAATAAGATCAGAAAATACACCTTAATATTTTGTCACATATACTAAAAAAGCCAACAAAAACATACGAAATGTGTTACATAGAACCAAGTGCAGCAACAAATCATTTAAAATGATTGTTTTTCCAGTTCAGAACATCAACACACAATATCAGTCAACCAAAAAAAAAAAAAAAATGCAGACTACAAGTTATCTTGAAATGGAATATTTTTCTTTATGCAAGAGGGAAACATTTGGAGTGTTAACGTGATTCAGTGGATGTAAATCTGATGTATACAAATAGTTTTATGTCTTTTAGCTTCACACCAGTGAGCTGAATGATGGATATGATTGGGGTCGACTCAACCTACAGTCTGTCACAGAGCAGAGCTCTCTGGACGACTTTCTGGCCACAGCTGAACTTGCTGGAACTGAATTTGTTGCAGGTAAGTGTTGAATATGTCTTTGGATAATTTGTATGATTATTTCTAGGAATCAAGGTTATTATTGATAACAAAACAATTAGAAATATATTTATTAATTACAGTGAATCTGAAATGAAATAACATGCAATGAATAATAGAATGAAATTATTTGAAAAACTTTAAACAAAAATGAGAAATGTTGCCTTGGCAACTAACTGAAATAAGGTTAATGTGAAGCATTAAAATTACTGAAAATAAATAAAAGCTAAAACTGCACTAAAACTAAAATAAACACAAATACTAATATAAAAAAAGAAAAAAGACTAATAAAAATGACAAGCACATTTATCAAAAATGAAAACGGAAAACATCAAAATAAAAACAAATTAAAATATTTATGAAAAATTAATAGTATATTAAACACACACACACACACAAAACACTGCTAGGAACAGAATAATAATAATTATTATTATTTTATTTTTTTTGCAGAGAAGCTGAACATAAAATTTGTCCCAGCTGAAGCGAGGGCCGGCTTGCTTTCTGCTGAGGAGTCCACACGACTGAAGAAACTCCATGAGGACAACAAACAGTTCTTACGAATTCCCCGAAGGTATGTTGTTTTGCAAATTAAATGTGAATTCTATAAACCTGTATGAAAGTTCCATTCATCTGTTGTAGATGCACAATTATGCAAAAGCTAATTTATTCAGCATTGCGTTTTTTTCACCACAGGCCTCCTTGGGACGAGAGCACAAGCCCTGATGTTCTGCAGCAAAATGAGAGGGACAGTTTCCTTATATGGAGAAGAGAACTGGCTCGGTGAATGTTTGATAAATTTAGTCCTTACACTAGCAAATCCAGTTCTCTAACAGGATAGTGTTTGTGAGCAAATGCAATTTCTGTAATAGGTTGGAAGAGGAACAGAAGTTGATTCTTACCCCTTTTGAGAGGAATCTTGATTTCTGGAGACAACTCTGGAGAGTTATTGAGAGGAGGTGAGCTTTTGCTTGCCTTTTTAATACAATGGAGGTTTCATTTGTGCTCTTCACTATCTAATCACACTTTGATGTTTCTTAGAGTACTATTTATTTATTGAATTTGTTTTTGCTTTATCCTCAGTGATGTTGTGGTTCAAATCGTTGATGCCAGAAACCCGCTTCTCTTCCGCTGTCCAGATCTTGTAAGTAACTGAGACATCCGACCAGACAGTTATACTCATAACTCTTTTTTTTTTTTTTTTAAATCATGCTTTAATTTCTGTCTCTGTCAGGAAAAATATGTAAAAGAGGTCTCAGTTCACAAAGTAAACATGCTTCTTCTGAACAAAGCCGACCTGCTCACTAGAGAACAACGGCGAGCTTGGGCCCGACACTTCCAGAAAGAGGGGATCAGAGCAGTGTTCTGGTCTGCTTTAGCTGAGGCACAACGACTCGAGGCAGAGGAGAAGGTAATATATGGAGCTGGTCTGCAGTGATGCACTAAAGGTCATTTTAATTGTTGTTAGTAGGATTGAATTTGGGCTTTGCAATTTTCAGGTAATTAAAAATGTAAAGAAAAAATAAAACGAGTGCATATTCAGTTTTTTAAAAATGTTCTATTCATTCAATAATTTTGAAAAAAAAGACCAGATATTTCACAAAAGTGTTAAGCAGCACAACTGTTTCAACATTGATTATAATAATACTAATAGTAAAATGTTTCTTGAGCAAATCAGCATATTAGATTGATTTCTGAAGGATCATGTTACTGGAGAAAAGTAGGCTTTGCATCACAGGAATAAATTACACTTAAATATATATTAAACTAGAAAACAACGGTTTGTAATACAACCCGAATTCCGGAAATGTTGGGACGTCTTTTAAATTTGAATAAAATGAAAACTAAAAGAATTTCAAATCACATGAGCCAATATTTTATTTACAATAGAACAAAGAAAACATAACAAATGTTTAAACTGAGAAATTTTTACAATTTTATGCACAAAATGAGTTCATTTCAAATTTGATGGCTGCTACAGGTCTCAAAATAGTTGGGACGGGGGCATGTTTACCATGGTGTAGCATCTCCTCTTCTTTTCAAAACAGTTTGAAGATGTCTGGGCATCGAGGTTATGAGTTTCTGGAGTCTTGGTGTTGGAATTTGTTCCCATTCTTGCCTGATATAGGTTTCCACGCAGCTGCTAAAGAGTTCGTGGTCATCTTTGACGTATTTTTCATTTAATGATGCGCCAAATGTTCTCTATAGGTGAAAGATCTGGACTGCAGGCAGGCCAATTCAGCACCCAGACTCTTCTACTACAAAGCCATGCTGTTGTAATAGCTGCAGTATGTGGTTTTGCATTGTCCTGCTGAAGTACACAAGGCCTTCCCTGAAATAGACGTCATCTGGAGGGGAGAATATGTTGCTCTAAAAACTCTATATACCTTTCAGCATTCTAGTGACCTTCCAAAACATGGCTGCTGCCCATACTCCTATGCACTTATGCACCCCATACCATTGAGAGATGCTGGATTTGAACTGAACACTGATAACACGCTGGAAGGTCTCCCTCCTCTTTAGCCCGGAGGACACGGCATCCGTGATTTCCAACAAGAATGTCAAATTTGGACTCGTCTGACCATAGAACACTTTTCCACTTTGAAACAGTCCATTTTAAATGAGCCTTGGCGCACAGGACACGATGGTGCTTTTGGATCATGTTCACATATGGCTTCCTTTTTGCATGATAGAGATTTAGTTGGCATCTGCAGATGGCACGCCGGATTGTGTTTACCGACAGTGGTTTCTGGAGGTATTCCTGGGCCCATTTAGTAATGTCAATGACAGAATCATGCCGATGAGTGATGCAGTGTCGTCTGATGGTCCGAAGACCACAGGCATCCAACAAAGGTCTTGGGACTTGTCCCTTACGCACAGAGATTTCTCCAGTTTCTCTGAATCTTTTGATGATGTTATGCACTGTACATGATGAGATTTGCAAAGCCTTTGCAATTTGACATTGAGGAACATTGTTTTTAAAGTATTCCACAGTCTTTTTACGCGCACTTTCACAGATTGGAGAGCCTCTGCCCATCTTTACTTCTGAGAGACTCCGCCTCTCTAAGACATGATGTCAATTAACTTAATTAGTTGCTAGATGTTCTCCCAGTGGATGTGTAAAATTTCTCAGTTTAAACACTTATGTTCCATATGTTCTATTGTGAATAAAATATTGGCTCGTATGATTTGAAAGTCTTTTAGTTTTCATTTTATTCAAATTTAAAAAAACTTCTCAACATTTCCTGAATTTGAGTTGTAACATTTCACAATATCACTGTTTGTACTTGTATGTATGTATGTATGTATGTATGTATCAAATACATACAGCCTTGGTGAGCATAAGAGAATTGTTTCAAAACCATATTTTTTTCTAGGTTTCAGTGAACATTTTTGTTTAATGATGCAAATTAATCTTTTTTTTTTTTTTAATTGATTCATTATTTTGATTAGCATTGTTTTTTTTTTTAAGGGAATCGAGTGCCTGTTTTCATTACTCTGTTTCTCCTCCATGTTTGGTGGTTAAGGGAGAAGAGCCGATGGACCAAGAGGATCAGAGTGATACGGAACAGGAATCAACCTCCAAAAATGTCACAGATCTTCATGAGGAAAATAGCACTTCACCCAATGAAGAGAAAGATGAGAGTGAGCAGGATGAAGAAGAGGAAAGTGAAGAAGGAAGAGTCTGTGTCGATGAGACAGAGTGGCAGACATGCTCTGAGGAATCAGGAGATGAAGATGATGCTGAGGAGAGACCAGAATCCACAACGGTTTCATCTTTCTACAACTCCAGCCGTTTGTTACGCAAAAATGAGCTGCTGGAAATGTTTAAGTCTGTGCATTCTGGGCCGACATGCAAAGATGGACAAATCACTGTTGGATTGGCGAGTTTAAATTACATTTCTACATTATATAAAACATTGTTACTTAAGAATTCATATTCATATTTCAACTCTAAACTCTCTTAAAGGTGGGATATCCTAATGTTGGAAAAAGCTCTACCATCAACACCATCCTGAGGAATAAGAAAGTCTCAGTTTCAGCTACACCTGGACACACAAAGCATTTTCAGGTGGGTGTTTTCTAATTAATGAACAATGGAGGTATTGAAAATTAATTCTTGACTTTTTTTCCACATTTATGCCCCTAAATCATTCTTGGGGACAAATTACATTATCTAGCTGTATACCAATAGCTATGAAGCTATCAGAGTCAAGGATTTAGCAATTTGGAAATCTATGAACGTGTCTGTTTATTCTTGGGTTTTTATTGACTATTGGTGTGTCCACATGTTTCAGACTCTGTTTGTTGATCCTGGTGTCTGTCTGTGTGATTGTCCCGGACTGGTCATGCCTTCTTTTATGTCCACCAAAGCCGAGATGATTTGCAGCGGGATCCTACCCATCGATCAGATGAGAGATCACGTTCCAGCCATCTCTTTGATAACCTTTTTAAACAACAACGATCATAACTGCATTTTTTGCTTGATCTTTTATCACACTACAGTTTGAGGGTGGATTTTTTTTTGGAGTCTCTTATGCTCTCCAAGACTGCATTTATTTGATTAAAAATACAGTAAAAACACAAATATTGTAAAATATTATTACCCTTAACCTAAATACGTATGTCAGACTATCCCTCGAACTGTGCTGGAGGGGACCTACGGAATCAACGTCATCAGACCAAGAGAGGACGAGGACCCCGATCGACCCCCCACCCATGAGGAGCTGCTCATGGCATATGGATGTCAGTTCCATTTGCACAATGTAGACATTAAGGCATTTCACGGCACACTTAACCAACTCTGCTGCAACTGACCAATCATAATGTATTCCCTTCATGCAGATATGAGAGGCTTCATGACAGCACACGGCCAGCCAGACCAATCAAGATCAGCCCGTTATGTTTTGAAAGACTATGTCTGTGTAAGTGCCTTTCGTTTGTCACTACCAGCTCTGAATTGTAGTTATGAACATGGAGAATGGGAGATGTTAACCTCTTCCTACCTGATTTTCTGCAGGGTAAACTCCTTTACTGCCACCCTCCACCCCACATCAACCCTAAAGACTTCCAGCCTCAGCATGCCAGGTTTGCCAGGCGGAGTGGAGGAGTTGAACAGATTGCTAGCGATGCCGACAAACCCTCAAAAGGCAAACGCATAGAGAACACCGTGGATAAACATTTCTTTCATCAAGTGAGATTCAACTCTTGAATGGGTTTATTTTGTGCCAGCGCCTGCCTGTACATTACATGGCGACTGAAAATGAAATATTGATTTCAGTTTTGAAGTTGAATCCCTCACAGCACTCATAATCTGTCATTTTTCATAGGAAAATGTGCGAGCGCTGACCAAGGGTGTGCAGATGGTGATGGGTTATAAGCCTGGAAGTGGTCCTGTTGGGCCTGGAAACGCAAACACAGAACAACAGATTGGGAAACCCTGGAAAAAACACGGTAACCGGAACAAGAAGGAGAAAGTGAGAAGACTCACCAAACATCTGGATGCATAATCCTTATACTAAGATGTTTATTGGATATACTCTTTAATGCAAAGACTTTAATTTCACCATGACTTGTACATGGATGGGATTGATAAGTGCTGCTGGACATTCCCGTTTGTATGAAATATCATCACTTAAAATAATAAATTATCACTCTGTATTTCATCAGTGTATTGAATGAATAGAGAGTAATGGACACAGACAAATGCTAATAAATGAAGATGTCCTTAAGTAATTTTGTTCTTTACTAAAATTGTGGATTCCATTTAGTAGAATATGTGGATGTCTAACAAAGCTGACGATGATAATATATTGACAGTTTCTCAAAACAATTCTCTCAAACTTATAATTAGTACTACGTTTTTTTTAAAATTTTCTCCAAACTGTAATGCTATTTAAATATGAGATAGTATGGAATTGTCTGGTAGTAATAGCCAAACGTTTGTAAATTACATTTTTAAGGGAAAGATTTATGTTAATCTGTAAGGGAACGTGTATATTTTGATGCGGAGATTTGTCATTAAATCTTGCAAGGTTCTTACAACTTTTAATCATATATACAGGTGCATCTCAATAAATTAGAATGTCATGGAAAAGTTCATTTCAGTAATTCATCTCAAATTGTGAAACTCGTGTATTAAATAAATTCAATGCACACAGACTGAAGTAGTTTAAGTCTTTGGTTCTTTTAATTGTGATGATTTAGGCTCACATTTAACAAAAACCCACCAATTCACTATCTCGACAAATTAGAATACTTCATAAAACCAATAAAAAAAAAACATTTTTAGTGAATTGTTGGCCTTCTGGAAAGTATGTTCATTTACTGTATATGTATTCAATACTTGGTAGGGGCTCCTTTTGCTTTAATTACTGCCTCAATTTGGCGTGGCACGGAGGTGATCAGTTTGTGGCACTGCTGAGGTGGTATGGAAGCACAGGTTGCTTTGATAGCGGCCTTCAGGTTATCTGCATTGTTGGGTCTGGTGTCTCTCATCTTCCTTTTGCCAATACCCCACAGATTCTCTATGGGGTTCAGGTCAGGCGAGTTTGCTGGCCAATCAAGCACAGTAACACCATGGTCATTGAACCAGCTTTTGGTACCTTTGGCAGTGTGGGCAGGTGCCAAGTCCTGCTGGAAAATTAAATCAGCATCTCCATAAAGCTTGTCAGCAGAAGGAAGCATGAAGTGCTCTAAAACTTCCTGGTAGATGGCTGCGTTGACTGTGGACTTCAGAAAACACAGTGGACCAACACCAGCAGATGACATGGCAGCCCAAATCATCACTGACTGTGGAAACTTCACACTGGACTTCAAGCAACATGGATTCTGTGCCTCTCCACTCTTCCTCCAGACTCTGGGACCTTGATTTCCAAATGAAATGCAAAATTTACTTTCATCTGAAAAGAGGACTTTGGACCACTGAGCAACAGTCCAGTTCTTTTTCTCCACAGCCCAGGTAAGACGCTTCTGACGTTGTCTCTGGTTCAGAAGTGGCTTGGTAGCCCTTTTCCTGAAGACGTCTGAGCGTGGTGACTCTTGATGCACTGACTCCAGCTTCAGTCCACTCCTTGTGAAGCTCTCAGAAGTGTTTGAATCAGCTTTGCTTGACAGTATTCTCAAGCTTGCAGTCATCCCTGTTGCTTGTGCACCTTTTCCTACCCAAATTCTTCCTTCCAGTCAACTTTGCATTTAATATGCTTTGATACAGCACTCTGTAAACAGCCACACCTTTCAGTAATGACCCTCTGTGACTTACCCTCTTTGTGGAGGGCGTCAATGTTCCTCTTCTGGATCATTGCCAAGTCAGCAGTGTTCCCCATTATTGTGGTTTCAAAGAACAAGAGATACATGGGAATTTATACTGTAGGGATGGTCATTAATTGAAACTCAGATGTAAATAGTCTAATATTTTGAGATACTGATTTTTGACTTTCATGAGCTGTAAGCTCTAATCATCAAAATTAAAACAAAAAAACTTTTGAAATGTTTTACATGCAATGAATCTAAAATATATGAATGTTTCACTTTTTGAAATAACTTACAAGAAAAAATGAACTTTTTCACGACATTCTAATTCATTGAGATGCACCTGTATATATATATATATATATATATATATATACAGGTGCATCTCAAGTAGTAAGCATTTTAATGTAAATAGGGATTTGCGAGTCACTTCACAGGAATGGCCAGCGTCCACTTTCTAACCGCAGCCTTACAGCCAATCAGCTGGACGGACGTCACAGAGCGTAATTAATATGTATGAGCTAAGCATGTGGGCGTTACCTAAAAGATACAGGTGATTGATGGGTGGTTCACTACCATCACTGCAGCTGGCAGCTAATGATAGAAGTTAGAAACACAAAACATTTTCTCAGTTACTTCTCCGACAGTGGGTGACAGCATAAGTGAAACATATGGGTAAAATTACAGTCTTAGACATTGTCCAGCGATGGAGCCCAGAGTTTGTTAAAGGTTGTCTTTCGACATATGAAGAACACATTTGCATCTCGGCTGCTCTTTACGTCTTGTCTGCTTTGATATTACTGGTTTCCTGTTCACTGTGAGTGTCGTCGTGTGATTAAAAGTAACGTTAGCTGAGGTGTGTAAATTGATAAACTCATCATTTGTTGCTGCCTTTCAGTCTTCTATATCACAGATGCAAAACGCGAAGCAAGAGTTTGGGTGATGAAGCAGTCTGCGCTTTGTATTGTTTCGTGGGGAACTTGTGCAGCGCAGTGGGCGCTTTGCTTTCCAAACAGTTTGATTTTCAGGTGAGAATTCAGTTCAAAGGTATCAATTTCGCCGAGAAGATTTATTACCTCGCCAACTTTTTTGTCAAAGCCTACCGATTGACAATGACACCTACCGGCCAGAAAGTGTACTGTTCAACAGCATGATCCTGCTTTATTTACGATACCAGCAGCTGTTCACATTACACCAATATGCTAAAATAGAGGGGTAACCTCTTAATATGGCCTAATTTGATAAGTTCGAATATATCAATAAACTCTACATTACAAAGAGTTTCAGAGAGAGACTGGAATTGTTTTAAATTATATATCAGCTTTAATGCACTTATCAAAACAACAAAAGCAGTCAAATCTCAAATGATTTGGTTTTTATTACAAAAAGAACTGTTAAAATGTATCCTTTAATTTACAGTCTGTAACGAAGTGGAAAAAATATAAATATATATAATAATATATACAAAAATATAATAATAGTTAACCTGAACTATATAAACGGTTCCATTATAATCCACAAAATTTATCATACTACAAGAAAATGACTCGCTATTCTTTTAAAAAGTAGTAAGGAGTATGCACTGTGTACTGGCAAAGTCCTTTTAAGGTATTCTATAGTCTTTGGTACTGGGCAGTAAGCAAGTATGCCATTTCGAACACGGCCTTATGAACAGCCCATTTAAATGAAAGTCACATGTTCTGTCCATCTGTTTCAGATTTCTATGGCTTCGTATATGGCAATTTTGGATGTCATCCATTTCCTGTCACTATCTTTCTCCATTTATTTATGGTATAAGTCTAAAATGGGTAAGGGTTTTATATATGTCACTAATTAGTATAATTGTGCTTTCAGTGATCTGTCACAATAAATGACTTCTCAATCATGTTCTCAAGGAAAGAAAATGAGAATGGTGTCCAGGAGGAGGAGGCAGAATTTTCTAGTTGTGTCTCTGCTGTTTGTAATGGGCGGCTGCGTTTACCTGAGTTTACCAGTCCATTCAAGTCCAATAATGGTATCTCCAACCATGAGGAGACCACTTGGCGTGTTCCTCAATGTAAGTAAAGCCATTCTCAAAAGAGCAAAATATGTACCATATCTGATACTATATGTAACGTTATACCATATGCAAAGTCACGCTTGCTTAAAACAGACCTATCAGTATTTTGCATGTCTTTTGGGAACAGGACCATACCGAGAACCTTGGTTACTTGTTGGGGCTTCTGTCCTTCGCAATCAGCTGGACTGCAAAGTTTCCCTTCATCCTGAAAGCTGTGAGTAGCATTTGTGAGCACTTTTGCTATCTAAATCATTATTTTGAGCTCTTCATTAAAACACATTATCATGTCTGTCTTTTTGTTTGGCGTTAGTTAACCCAAAAAAGTCAATTTGATAAAAATGTTCTCCAAGCATCCGAGATGTTTGATTCTTCATCAGAACAAATTTGGATTTAGCATTATATCAAATGGATTATCAATTGGATATCAATGGCATTATATCACCAAATATATCACCAAGTGGATCATCAGAATGAGTCCAAACAGCTGATAAAAACATCTCAATAATCCACACAAATCCAGTCCATCAATTAACAGCTTGTGAGGAGAAAACCTGCGTGTCCTGAGACGTTTTTAACTTTAGACATGTAGCTTGGGTGAGGAACTGGAGCGGTGTGGATTATTGTGATGTTTTTATCAGCTGTTTGGATTCTCATTCTGACGGCACCCATTCACTGCAGAGGATCTGTTGGTGAGCAAGTGATGTCATGCAAAATTTCTCAATCTGTTATGATGATAAAATAAACTCCTCTACATCTGGATTGCGTAAGGGTTAGTGTGTTTTCCTTTTTTTGGCAAATTATTCATTTAATAAAATAGTTGTGCAAGAATTTCATAATGAATTCAGTGTTAACGGAACATTAAATGAAAGAACAGTCACAAACTACTGTGCAACTAACGGTATATGCACTTTGTATAAACTGTCCAATTGTGTCTTTTCTGTCTTTTGCAGAATAGAGGAGAGCAGAATTCTGCAGTGCAGGTTTCCTCTAGAGTTCTGTCTTCTATAGCTGGATCTCTGTATGCCTTTGCCATTCTTCTCTATGACACACGGCTTAGACCTGTTATCAAAGCAATGCCATGGATACTCTCTGCTATCAGCTGTGCGGTTCTGGAGCTTTCTGTATCCTTTGTCAAGACTGCATTTAATGTACCGGTGTTCTCAGTGTACTCTTTAACTTTGATTTTTCAGATTGTGTTCCTCATCTGTTACAGATCCAGCCATAAACGCCCTTCTGTCCGGTCTCTAGACTCGGATACTGAATCTTTACTAGGTGACTCTTCTGTCACGGGTCAGCTGTGCAACAACAATGTTGAATGCTGCAGGAAGAAGCACCTCTCAGCAAGAGGCATTTCTTCTAAAGGGACTGACATGGGCCTTTATATGGATGTCAACATACAGCCAGTCAGGAAGGTTTGCTCTTGTTTTGAATTTTAGTAAAGTGGTTTTATGGTGTGTTGAACAGTTCATAAGGTGTGGTAATTGATTAATTATCATAGTCACGGTTTTAAATGACCGATGTCTCTTCTAGGTTTGTCTCAAGGAGGTCACCATCTCACGGGACGGCTCATCAGAGAGTCTTCCGCTGAAGAGGACCGTCAGGGTGGTGCGGGTTGATGAACAGTGTTCCTCTGGTACCTCGACCGATTCGTCCTCTATTGGCTCTGAACTAGAGGTTAGAACGCCATTCCTTTTCTTTTCAGAGTTGCACATTATATGGTCCATAAATGAGATGCTTTGACAAGACTTGAAATAAAATGACCCAACCTGTGCTGTCTGAGAATCTGAGACTTACATGTGTGATTTCACACAGCTGAATTTGTGTACACACAACCAAGTTAAAAGTAAAATAAAAAATAGTAGGCAAAAATAAATAGAATTGATCAAATGAAAAAAAAAAATCATAATAAATCTATAAAACTTTTTTATTCTATTTTTATTTGTTTAGTATTATATATATTTCTAGTTTAAAAGTTAAATTTTAAAATGTATCAGTATAATTTTATTTCATTTTTCATTCATTAAAAATGTTGTTCTAAACATGTAATATAAATAAATTCTAACATCTGATGTTTCTATATATATATATATATATATATATATATATATATATATAATCACAAACCTCAAATTATACATGGAAACACTAACATTAAACTAATAATAATAAAATTATAAATAAAAAATATAATAACTGGAGGTTGCAGTACTGCTTTAGGAGGGTAGATGGTAGCAGAGTTTTAAAGACTAAAGCAAATCACATGTTAAATTTGTGTAAAATAAATGTGTTTGAGTTTCCTGACAGTTTTTCAAAAGGATTTATCTACTGTATCTATTCAACATACTGCTTGGATGCTTACCTGAAAGAAAATTGTCTATATAATCTAATCACTCAGTATAACAGTATCACACAACGGTAACACTCAGTATCTCAATATAAATTGTACATGTCACAGTTTTGCTGAAAATGTTGTTGTGTTGCAGTCTAGTCCTTTCTTGGCTCTCTAAATGGCTTTTGAGAATGCCAAGTGATTGAGGATGTCATTTAATCTAAAACAAAGGCAAATCGCCCTAGACGAAAACAATTGAACTTTGTTTTATTCACTAAACAGGAAAAAGCTAAGCATGTGAACCGCCTCAGACAGTGTGTGTGAGTTCAGAGTTCAGACATCTGATGTCAAGAGCAATCTTCCAGTGATGAATGTGTGATTTCTGATAGCTGTTACTGTAGGTAAATTGTTCAGTTTCAGAGCCATTAGCATCAATTACCAGGCAGAATTGTAATATAATTTGTTATATGAAGACTCATAACTAGCTGTGAGAGTTGAACAAAATAATTAAACAGATCTAAAAAAGTATCTGAATGACAAAAAAATGGCTCACGGGCATTTTTGGGTACAAATACGTCAATCAAAATGGGAGATTCTTGCAATTCCATTCCATTGTGCCACTTACTGTAAGCAGTTGTGAAAGAGAAAGCTGGGCTTGGTGTTCCAGAAGTTCATGTTGTTGTTTGATTGTTCTGCTGTTAAAGATCTATAATAAAGGAACAGGGCAGGACCTTTCTGCATCGGAAGTGGTACAAAATGCTTGTTCAGTCTACAGGAGATTTGGCCCTCGATCTGCTATTTTAAGAGCAGGTCTGTCGCCCGCCCGATGCATGGAGAACAGTGGACAAGCTGAGGGGTTTTCTGGTCTTTGAGGAGGGGTTGTTTGTGTCTGTGTGTATTAGTAACTAAACATTCCTCTGCATATATTTGAGCCTTAAAGGAGTAGTTTAGCCCAGAATAAAACATTACTCCCTCCAAATCATACACAACCTCATCTCCTTCCAAAGCCACATAAGATTTTGTTCTGCATAACCCAAAAGTAGATCATTATGAATTAAATGCATTTTATTCATGTCTACGTTTTTATTTAAGGAATCATTTACTAAATTTATTGATTTATTGGTTAAATTACATACTAAATCCATTTCATTTATTTATTGAATACATTATTCACTAAATGCATTTATTAAATGAACTTATTAAATGCATTTTATTTATTGTTCATTAAACGATTTATTCATTAAACGTTTATTAAATAAATTATTTTGTTTACAAAAAGCACATTAAATGATTTTTTTTTATTAAATGCATTTTATTTATTTTTTTTATTAAATTAATTTTTATATTACTTAAAGGCATTTTATGTATTTATTAAATGTATTTTTTGTTCCTTTTTGTTTGCTTGACATCATTATAAATTAAATACATTTTATTCATTTATTTTTATATATTAAAGACATCATTCACAAAAATTGCCGAATTATTTGTTCAATTACATATTAAATGTAATTTAAATAAATTATTCACTAAATGTATTCATTAAGTGAACTTTTTATTAAATGCATTTTATTTTTGTTTAAATCATTTATTCATTAAATGTTTATTAAATTATTTCTTGTTTATAAAGCATTTTATTTATTATATGAATGATTCATTAAGTGCATTTATTAAAATTTGTATTAAATGCACTTTATTTGTTGTTTAATTTAATAAACAATGAACAAAGTACATTATCATTAAAGCCATTTTTACCTATCAAATTATGTATATGTGTGTGTATGTGTATATATATATATATATATATATATATATATATATTATTTTTAATTGTTTGAGAGTTTGTCATTGTTATTCTTAAATTTATTCTTAAAGTTCTAGTACAAAACAAATTACCTTTTTTTTTCTTCATGTATTAAGTGGGACTTTGAAGAAACAAAAACGCCGTGGATCCCGGTAGAGGAAGCTCCAGAAGATCTGCAGAAAGTGGAGGTGTTCCCTCTCCAGGAGTGGCCAGCAAATTCGATTTCAGAGTCAACCGACAGACCAGGTTCTCACGTCTGCTTCTGCAACCGTGCACAGCTAGCAGAAAAGTTAGCATCCACATAATCAGACAACTAAACCTGGTGCCACTGACTCAGTTGAATGGTTATGCATTAACATGATTTGAGTGTATTTGAAGTTTAATAAAGCAGTGTAAAACTGGATGTCATTCATATACTAATTCACATAAAGCGATCTATGTCATTGTGAACATCACCGACATGTTTTTTATGGACATTTTTGAGTATACTTGAAAAGCAAAAGAGATGATGTAACAGTGTTTCTCATACGGTACCTCCGTACCTATTGTTAGCAGCTTTAGAAGGCTGATCTACACTTGTATCCTTCCCTCACAGCAACCAAGTCTCCTGGTACTTCCCTGTCATTCACACAGATGACTTTTTCCATTGTCGTCCCCTTTCCTCTCCAGAGCCATGCTGTTGATTAATGGGATGGCTCTGAAAACCTTATCGGACCTGTCGTTTTCATAGACGATACAGAACACTGACAAATGAAGGGAGGTGTCACATCGACTGCCCTAATAAAAACAATATCACCCTTTTGCAGGTTCGCCAGGTCGGGAGGTCACTTCCTTTATTTTGATAGTTTCTGCCGGTTTATTTGAGCGGGGCTGGACATGGCCCAGCAGCCTGAGATAAGGCATAGACGAGACCGTGAGTCTTTTCAGCATCTTCGTTGGTATCCAGACTTGACCTGCCTTGGCTTTTGACTTTGCCTCCCATGCTCTTTGTAACTCAGTCAGTCAGGTTTAACAGATGGATATTAGACTTCCTCAAAGCACGATAGCAAAACAATGTGTTGATTAGAGTATGTCAAGAACATGAGGACATTTCTTGTCCTGGAGGATTTGTGTTGGGGATGTGAATAATGTGTAGGCCCACGCAAAATCTGAATGACACAAATTCCTGTCGTTTACAAAGTTCTACACATTCTGTGTCTTTTGCTTGTTTGTTAATAAAATAGGTTCTGAGAAGATACACACACACACACAGTGACTTGCGGAAGTATTCATACCCCTTCATATTTTTCACGTTTTATGTTGCTGGCTTATGTTAAACTGCTTTAAATTACTTTTTTTTCCCCACATCAATCTACACTCCATATGCCATAATGTCAAAGCAAATAACAGGGTACTAACATCTTTGCAAATTTATTAAAAATAAAAAACTTAAATGATACCATTGCATAAGTATTCATAACCCTAACTGGCTCAGGAGCATTAATAATTTGGAAAGGCATACACATCTTACAGTTAACAGCTGAAAATGCATATCAGAGAAAAACAAAGCCCTGAGGTCAAAAAAAAAGAGAAACTGCCTGTAGAGCTCAGAAACAGGATTGCATCAAACCACACATCTAGAGAAGGGTTCAGAAAAAATTCTGCTTCATTGAAGGCTCACAGAAGCATGTAGTCTCCGTTACCCTTTATGGAAGAAGTTTGAAACAACCAGGACTCTTCCTAGAGCTGACCTCCTGGACAAACTGAGCAACTGATGGAGAAGGGCCTTGGTTAGCCAAGAAGCTGATGGTCAAGTTGATCATATATGCAGATGTGACAAACCTACAGAAGGACAAACATCACTGCAACACTCCACCGATCTGGGCTTTAAGGTGGTGTGGCAAGACTCAATCCTCTCTTCAGTGAAGACACATGAACACACACCTAAAGAATTCTCAGACTGTAAGAAACAAGATTCTCTGGTCTGATGAACCTCAATTCCAAGCATCATGTTTGAAGAAAACCAGGTACTGCTCATCACCTGCAGAAACCATCCCAAAAGTAAAGTGTGCTGATAGCAGTCTCATGCTGTGGGGCTGTTTTTCAACAGCAGGGACTGAGGGACACATCAGAGTAGAAGGAAAGCTCAATACACCAAAATATAGAGATAGCCTTAATGAAAACCCAGTCCAGAGCATTCAAAACCTCAGATAGGGCAGAAGGTTCACCTTCCAACAGGACAATGACCCTAAGCACAAAGCAGGAGTGGCTTATAGACAACTCTGTGAATGTCCTTGAGTGGCCCAGCCAGAGCCTGGGACTGAACCCAATCTGAAAAACCTGAAAAAGTGTGTCTGCCCCATCCAATTTTACAAAGCTGTGACAATTCTGTTTTTGCTTTGTCATTATGGTGTATGGAGTGTAGATTGATGTGGGAAAAAAGTAATTTAAAGCAATTTAACATAAGGCAGCAACATAACAAAACATGAAAAAAATGAAGGGGTATGAACACACACACACACACACATATATATATACACGGTTATTTTTTCCTGACAATTTATTGCACCAATCACTTGGTAAATTCTTTATTTTGTATTAAAAAACATTAAAATGGTTCATTTAATTACATTTTAAGTATATACAATAACAGTATATTTTCCATTCTGCAGATTCATGCTGAAAAACGTGCAGATTTGACCTGCTAATCTGAGATATTAAAGATATAAAATTCTGTCATCATTTACTCACCCCGTGTTATTGTATATCTTTCTTTGTTCTGTGGAACACAAAAGAGAACACCTTTTTTTCCCCATTGAAAGTCAGTGGGGTCCAAAGTTGTTTAGTCCCCACTGCCTTTAAAATATCTCTTTCCTCCTTTTTGGAATAAGTGATATTTTAGATTTGTTTATATAATATTATAGTTTTTATTTATATTTTGAATTAGCTTTTCATATTTCCAGTTCTATTTTTATTTGATTTCATCTTATTTTTAGTTGAGCATTAGTTTTTATTTAGTTCCAGTTAATAATCTTGTTGCTTGAACCTAAACTTATGGCAACATTTCTAGTACTTCATCTAACATTTACATTTTATTTCAGCTGTATTTCAGTTGACAAATGCTTTAATATTTTTAGATTTAATGATGATAACCTGTTTGGAATTACATGAAGGTGAAGACATTTATTTTGGGGTGAACTATCCCTTTAAGCTATAGTAAAGTTTTAAACTTTTTTTTTTTCCTCATTGGGTTTCGTGCATGAAAAAAAATCTTCAGACTGGTTTCAATTTGCTCTTTGACATACATGTGAACTCAGACTGCTGATCCATCATTGCACAGAGCCTCTGACGTAGCACTCTTCTCTGATGTCACTGAACTCGGCCTGGGCATCAGCGAGTGGTCTGTCTATACGGGGCCTGAGTTTGTAGTTAATCCTCTCCCCCCCTTGAACTTGGAGAAATGAAAGCAAACTGTCCTCTTTGTTTAAAGAGGTGGAATTCTGTTTGCACATCTGACTCGAAGCATGGATTAGAACATCTGAACCTGTGGTTATGAGCGAGGACTCTTGTTTTTCTTTTGGATTGGCACGTACGTCATCTTGAACTTGCTACGAGGGGCAGAACAAGCTGGAGTGAGTTCAAATTCAAATTCAGGCCCTTTTTCATAATCCATTTCTGTTTTTTATTCGAGAAAAAACAATTAGAACGTCATAATGCTGCATGTTCATCCGTTTCCTGTGTGGTTTTGAATGGATCGTTTCTGTTTCAAAGCCTGTGGTTTCATCACATCCTACAAACACACAAGATCTCCAACATCACGTCAAAAACATGGCTAATCAGATAAACAGTTGATTTATTCAGTCACTTATAAAAAGAGTCACATCCTGTATGTAAATTATAGAAGAGCAGTTACTAGTTACACCTCATTTTGACTTTCAAAACAGCAGGTCTGAATGGTTAGATTGACCTTTGAACGGACAAATAGATGAAACATGGACAAATAGCTAGACAACTCATTCTTATGTAACACAACTTGTCAGTCAAACAATACAGCTTTCTCTTTTTCTCTACTCACCACTTTCAGTTATCACAGGTCGCACATCATACTGATATTGATTAAGGCAGATACTGTATTGCTGTAACTTTAAAATTAGGCTTAAAGACAGTAAACTAATCTAGGAAGTAGAGATGAACATGTGGATATAGAGGAAGGTTTGGCAATCTATCTTCTTATATGCTGTTATCTGAATATAATAAAGACCTATCACTTTTTATCAGTATATGGCATGTTATATAGCTTGTATGATCAGATAATTCTTAGGATTACTCTTTCAGCGTCAGTAAGGATTAGCTCAGGGCAGTCACATGGCTCTGTGTGGTGACGTCATATCCTGAACGCCACACAGAAGAACCCGCTGAAGAATTCTTGCAACATTCCTGAGGAGGACCTTGAAATAATTCTTTCAGATCAACCCTCAAATGAACAGATTGATATACAAAAAAAAAAAAAAGAAAGAAAATTGCAAATACATCTCCTTCCCACATCTTAATACTTTTTAAAGTTATTGATAATAATCAAAATGTAATGGAGTAGACCTGGGGCAAGTTGTCACATATTTTACTCCAAAATTAAGTCCATTTCTGCACAGTCAAATACTGTAAATTAGCATTAAAGCATAAATATTCCAAATAACCATACATTAAAACAGTTAAACATTTATGAGTCAAAACACAGGCTATAATAAAACATCAAAATGTAAATCTTGTTTAGGCCAAAAATATTGTAATTAATAAATTGTGTAAACATATATAATGTGTAATTTCTTAACAGAATAGTTTTTAATTAACTTTTGAATTTGATATTTTACTAAATTTTTAATATTTATTCATCTGTTTTATTATTGCCTATACTATTATAAATGTTTCTCTCACAGTATTAAGATAATTCAGCAAAGCAAATGTTACAAAGCAAAGCGAATCATTTTATAATCTGCCATCTAATTAAAAGTTCACATAAAGATACTAAAAGCTTCATAGTGCGAAGCCCGTTTCCGCCACTGAATAAAGAATAAAAAAGGTTAGAACTGCGAGATATAAACTCACAGTTCTGACTTTTTTTCTTAGAAGTACGAGTTTATATCTCGCAATTCTGACTTTTTTTCTCGCATTTGCGAGTTTATATCTCGCAATTCTGACTTTTTTTCTCAGAATTGTGATAAACTCGCAATTCTGGCTTTTTTTCTCGCATTTGCGAGTTTATATCTCGCAATTCTGACTTTTTTCTCGCAATTCTGACTTTTTTCTCGCAATTATGAGTTTATATCTCGGAATTCTGACTTTTTTCCCTCGCAATTCTGACTTTTTTTTCTCAGAATTGTGAGATATAAACTCGCAATTCTGAGAACATATCTGTCTTTTTTCCCCCCTCAAAACTGGACTTTAACTCGCAATTTATATCGAGTTTAACTCGAGTTTATAGCTCACAATTCTGAGAAAAAAAAGTCAGAATTGTGAGATAAAAAGTTGCAATAAACTTTTTTTTTTTTTTTTTTTTTTTTATTCAGTGGCGGAAACGGGCTTCCATGGCATACAGTATTCTAACTGTAAAAAACAAAAAACAAACAAAAAAAAAAAACATAATTGCCACAACATAGTACCGTTTCCATTAAGTTTATGGACATTTTCTTCAACACTAAAACAATGAAATAGGCCTGTGATTCAAAATACTGGTAAAATGTGTCAATAATCATCAATAGAGAAAATTATTTCATAATAAGACGTTTCATTGTGCCATATCAAAGGTTTTAAAAAATGGAGAGAAAAAAATATTTTTAGAGTGTAGGGCCCTTTTATATTACACACACACACACACACACAGATACACAAGTACATATATATATATATATATATATAGTCTTTATAATGAAAAGCGATAAATGGTCTGGTTTGGAGCCAGATGAGCCCATAGCGCGCGCGCGCTCACACGCACCTGACGCAGTTCCACGGTGACCTCATATCCTCTGCATCACTTCCTGTACATGCTGAAGCAGAACTGGGCAGTTTGGCATATTTGTACACACACACACTCATCTGCTGTCAGCAGTACACAGGAGCTGAGCCTCGTGTCTCTTTGTCCGCGATCGTAGAGCTCTCATCATGACCCAGAGGTGATCCTCGTTCCCGGTGGTTCTGGGTGAGTGCGACTTAAAATACACACACACACACATACACACGCGGATCTCTTCATTGATGTGTCAGAGTATGAAGTCATGGCTGCCTGTATTTCTTCCTCGTGTGTCCTCGGTCAGTTTATGGGGTTTATTTCATTATTAAATCACTGAAATGAATTAGATCATGTTGTATAACGCTGTAGTGATTAATATATTGATTTATATCGGTCTGTTTAGTCAGTAACGTTAATGGAGTGTGTGTAATTTGAATTTTACTCCGCTTTGGGATTTGCATCAAGCGGTTATTTAAAGTGGTAACGTTAGTTGACTATTTGTTTTTTTCTGTCATCATTTACTCAGCCTCATGTCCTTTTAAACCTGTAGGACACTTTTTCTTAATATGAACACAAACAAAGATTAGGTAGAATGTGTTGGACTGACAGCCTCCGTCACCATTCGGTTTAATTGCATCGTTTTGCCATACAATGTAAGTGAATGGGGACTGAGTCATTCTGGCATCCTATTTTGTATTTCACAAAAGAATGTCCTACATGTCATTCAGATAAAATAAAATAATTTAAATTATTACTTTAAGTAAATGCAATTCATATGTATTTACAATATATTTAAAAGTTTAATTTGAGCTTCATGAAATGGCAAAAGAAAATGTGTATAAGCTATATATACCCCCCCTCAAATCACTTTCTTGAACCTGTGTTTATTTCATTTTTTTTACACCCCAGACTAACAAACTGCTGACAGAACTTGATTAAATGTTTAAAGGTGGGGTAAGTGATTTCTGGTAGCCAATATTGATATTTCAAATCACCAAAACAAACACGCCCCTACCCCAAAAGGGTTTCGCCCCTATTTTGATAGCTCCGCCCCACACATACGTACGCAAACCAGGCAAGGATTAGTTCTGTGAAACAAAGCAAAACCAATGTTACTCACCTATAGGGTTGCAAAGGGGTGGAAAATTTCCGGAAACTTTCCAAAAATCCCAGGAAGATTCCAAAAAATCCCGGAAAGTTTCCGAAATTTACTGGAAATTTTCCAAATTTTGCAACCCTACTCACCTATTGAGAAGAAACAAAGCAACCACGGCGTCCAATCGCAGGCCTTCCCGCTCCTTGAGTTCTCTCCAGCGCTGGAAAGCTGATCCGATATTTACACGGGCCCTACTTCTTTCCTTATCGTAACTCCGTGTCTACACCGGATGCAAGCGGTGCAACAAAATACTATAAAACTTAGTATAATCAGTGATGCTGTCTACACTGGATGCGGTGACAGTAAACTGCTGCCGCGTTCTATTATGATGTATTGACACAAATTGCAAATGATTTTCAACGGTCGCGTCCGGTGTAGACAACAGTGTAAGCCTTCTTTTGTTCCTCAGACATTTTCCTCTCTTGTTTTTTTTTTATAGTTTTCTAAAGCTTTTTTGAAAAAATACACACCCCACCTTTAATTAATGGTTGTCTTAAACATAACATAAATTCCTGATGAGGTATCATTAGAATGATATCTGAAGGATCATGTGACACTGAAGAATAAGATTTTTTTTTTTTTTTTTTTTAAATATTTCAAAATGATACTGACCCCGAACATTTGAACAGTAGTGTATGTGTATATATAATTTAACCTAAAACTTGATGCTCATGTCCATGTTTTACATTCTCAAGCTGCACTGTTAATGTTTCTGTTTAGTTTATGTTTTGCTGCTGCATTTTAACTTTTGTATTTGTAATTTTTGTACTTTGACTCAAAGGGCAACCATCGGTCTTGTTCTACATCATTTTCCATAATCTTCTTGGTCTTTTTAATGATTGGCTAACTTCAAGTGACCACTTTTGTCCTCCTTTATATCTTCTAGTTTTAAGGGTGATACACTTTGCTGTTTACACCTTTAGCATGCATCTCAATGCACATCACTGTCAGTCATTCACTGCATGTTGATATAAGCACAAACATGTTTGAAGCAAAAATTTGTTGCCGAGTTAGCTGCATTAGTTGAACTTTGGATTTGCTTCAAATAATCTGTCTCTGCATGTTGGTTTCAGAATGAAGAAGTTGTGTGAAGTCTTGTGTACGCATGGACCTTTCCAAATTTTTATTATAACAATTTAAAACTGTTAAAGCACAGATGTTTGGGTGTTTATAGCATCTTTTGCTTAGTCTGGTGGGTTGAAGGTATCAGTGTTTTGGGTACAGAGTCTGAAGTACATTTATGTTTAAAAGTTTGGTGTCAGTATTTTTATTTCATTTTATTTGTTTGTTTGAGAGAGAGGAATTAATAGTTTTCTTCTGTTAGCATGCGTTAAATTGATCAAAAGTGACAGTAAAGAAATTTAAAATGTTACAAAAGATTTCTATTTCAAACAAAAGCTGCATATTAAGCAGCACAAGTGTTTTCAACATTCATAATAATAAAAAAAGGTTTCTTGAGCAGCAAATCGGCATATTAGAACGATTTCTGAAGAATCGTGATGCTGAAGGCTGAAGACTGAAGTAATGATGCTGAAAATTCAGCTTTGCATCACTGGGATAAATTACATTTAAAATAAAAAAAAGTTATTCACAAGAACTACCATTTTACTGTAGTTTCATTAGAAGAAATGTAGCTTTAAAAAAACATTAAACAGTCTTACCGACCCCAAACTTTTAAATGGTAGAACAGGAGAGAAGAATGTGACTCAGCTGGTCATTGTTGCTTATGAAAAGAGAGAAATCATCATTTTATTAACAGGATAAACGTTTTGCATTAATTTGACTGCAGAGGTCAAGTGTAGTGTCGCAATTCAGACATTAATGTATGTTGTTAAGATGTGGTTTATAATGGGCAGGAGGGTTTACAACAGCTTTCAACACATTGCAACAGTTGTGTGGAGTGTAAATATTATGATTTGCATGGCTCAAAAAAGCATTAAATATTAGTGAATCTTTAGCAAAGAGATATGATCAGCATAGAACCAAAAGTGGATCACTCTGAATGAAGTGACTGACTGTTACTCAGTTAAAATGCATTATACTCCAGGGTCATATCTTTGACATGGTGACATGGATAAACTGGAATTCAGAAGTTTGTCTGTGCGGTTTTGCTGTCATGTCCCAAAGAGCTTTGAGGTGATGCCGAGATTACTCAGAGAATACTTTTAGCAGATGCGCTCTAAGACAACAGTGTATGACAGAAAGTCTGCCAGTGTTGAATCAGAGCTGAAGTGTGACATATCGTGACATGGTGCAAGTCCCTTGTGCAGATTTCTGAGTGTTTGCTCTCAGAATCCTCGACGGCAGTGGAATGGACAAGACTTTTCTAGCCATCCGTATGCGGTTTACCTAAAATAAGTCCCCCCAAAAAAACGACTCTGTTCATGGGAGGTGCGATAAAAGACGCTGGATTAAAATAGTAACTGATGTAGAATTTGGTACCAAAGTGTGAACCAAAACCACAGATTACAGCCAAAAATGGAAAACAAGACTTGAAGAGAAACTGTTTTAACCAGAGAGCATTTTGGCTTTTATTTATTTTTTTTATTTCAGTCAGAGTGACTAACGTAAGATAGTATGACAGCTTGATTTTATTTTATTTCAAGTAGAATTTTTTTAATCAGACTGCCTCGTGTAAGAGGGTCTGACAGCTAGATTTTTATTTTATTTTTGTTTTATTTTTCACGATCTAAATGCTCTCTCTTTCTCTTTTAATTGTCAGTGTAAGTCTTCATTTGTGTTTACTAGAGACCTTGTTTAACCTTAGTATATTTCCGGATTGATAAAGGTTGTTTACTGCAGCTAAAATCAGAAGGATCAGACTTTTATAAAGGGTAGTTTACTCTTGGCTGTGGTAAAATCATAATCTCTTGAATTTCCTTCGTTTTTTCTTTCCCAAGCGACATTGACAATGGGAGTTGCTAATTCAAGACCATGTGGCTAGACTCTGGTCCCCTTTTCTGTTTGATCTTTTTGTTTTTACGCTTCTTTCTCGATGGGTAGGCTACACCTCCGTGCTCCATCTTTTTTTTTTTTTTTCTTCTCCAGTCTTACTAAATGGGCCGATGCCATCATCCTCGGCTATGAAGTCAACCGTAGTACAAGAAAAGCCTTGATACCTTGCATAAAAGGGTCTTGGGATGCATGAGAATCTGAAATTTTGGTAGTAAATTTTAGTGGACTTATCAACTAGGCACTTAACTCGATAATTGCTAAAGGAGAAGATAAAACAAACTTCCCAGGTATGCTTGGATTTATTTATCTTGCACTTACTTTAAATATTATTATATGAATGATATTGTGTTTGTTTTTCTTCTTATTTTTGGTTTTACACACTAAACCATCACATCAGAACCATCTTAAACAGGTTCACAACATAGCATTCTGTGAGAATTTCTCATGGTCAAGAGCTTTGAAGTGTAAGAAGATTGTCCTTTTTTCTTTCCTTCTTTCACTACTTTGATCATACTTCTTTGACCCGAGTTATTGACCACGATGGGATTAGAGGATTTTTTTTCTGTGCTGTCCTTAACTACAGAAGAATCACTTCAAAAATGCTTGAGAAAAGCAAACATTTGTTGTTCTCTGGATTCCGAATGATGGCAAGAAATGTGCCCATGAATTAGTGAACCGCTTGTCCAGCTGAGAGTCAAGCTGCTTTGCCCTGTCGCCCTGTTTGAGATTGTTGTTTTTTTTTAAAACGTTTTTAGTTTTTTTTTTTTTTCAGTAAGCTTATTAGAGGAAGTTGAAGCATATTTCCTATTAATTATGTTGAATATTAAGGCTAACATTTAATGCATGATAAATAATTGCAGACCTGAATTTCAGAAACTAAAACCACATTCAAGTATTTTCCAGTATATTCCAGTATTTTCTGCCAAAATAACATAGTTACTACCAAGTTATTTTTTACAG
This sequence comes from Tor tambroides, assembly GCA_021397915.2. Lineage (NCBI taxonomy): Eukaryota > Metazoa > Chordata > Actinopteri > Cypriniformes > Cyprinidae > Tor > Tor tambroides. The sequence continues at coordinate 13,706 of JAFVLL020009387.1, read as the reverse complement.
GTTGTACTGTAAATTCATAATTATTATGGACTTTCCATCAAATGTTCAAAATTGCTTTTCCCTTCATTTTTAAAATGACAGCTACTGTAATACCAAGTTAACAAACTGGAATATCATGTGAATAAGATTTTTATATGAATATTGTGGTAATTATTCAGTACCGTGATATGTATTTGGTGTCATCGCTGTACTATGGTACTACCACAATAATTACGGGATTTTATTATAGTTTTTAAGAGTTTTATAGGTTGTTTTGGATCAAGGTCCAAAATGGACATCTGTCATCGACAAAGCAGTCTCTGATCCCATAAATGTTGTGGTGTGTTTTATGTTCAATGTTGAAGACAGGCTGATGAGAAAAATGAGGGATTATGACTTTTTTTTGTGTTAGTTTTAGTGCTGTCAAACGATTAATCGCGATTAATCGCATCCCAAATAAAAGTTTTTGTTTACATAATATATGTGTGTATACTGTGTATATTTATTATGTATATATAAATACAAACACATGCATGTATATATTTAAGAAAAACATGTTATATTTATATATTAAATATATTTTTATATAATATAAATTATATGAATATAAATATAAACTTTTAAATACATGTAAATATTTTCAAAATATATACTGTATGCGTGTGTCTTTATATATACAAAATAAATATACAGAAGACACACATATATTGTGTAAACAAAAACTTATTTTGGATGCGATTAATCGCGATTAATCGTTTGACAGCCCTAGTTAGTTTTTTTTTTTTTTTTAATTCAGTGTGTGCTTTTTGTTGAACTTTGTGAGATAAACCTGTTAAATCAGTGTTTAGGCATTCATCTTTTTAAAACTGTCCTTGTAGGTCAAATGAACAACTTACCAGCTTGATTTATCTGGAAGTTTAATATGTTGTTTTCTTGTAACTTCAATTTTTTCTCACCATTATCACCTTTTTCCTGCTCAGTTTTATCTTTATGATTCCAGACTAAATCATGCTACCAAACACACCTTTATTGTGACACATTAACCCAGCGGTTAACTCCATTGTTTAGGCCATCTAATTATTAAACCCTTACCGCTTATCAGCGAATATGCCATGAGACTGTTCCGTCATTGTTCTTAAGTATTTTCCTTCTAAACATTTGAACACGGTGATACTGGAGTCATGCTGTCCAAAAAGAGGAGTAGAATTCAGGTCAAAGCGATGGTGACCCAATGCAGTGGGAAACAAAACAGAATGAAGAAAGCGCATTAAACCCAAAACGTGACTGCAATTGAATACTTTTTCCTCTGAAGGCTTCCATGAATTATCGCGAGGGCCGTCAGTAGGTCATTGCACATTGTTAGCTCATGTCTTCGAGTGGGGTGGAGGGTGATTTCACTTCTGGAAAGCGAGACTGACCACATCTGACTTCTGAAACGGCTTGTGTTTCAAAGCGTTCCTGTGAAACTGCTTGGAAACGGAGCTACCTGCAGAATACGGACTCAGCGGTTGCAGCACGCTCAGAAAACTTAAAAAAAATCGATCCGCAGGGATGGCAGAAAGCTGTACATGTAGGACGGGTTTGGCAGGCAGGCCTTGTGAAATGTAGCTGGCAGACTTTCTTACCTGAGGCTGTTTTTTACTTTTTTTTTTTTAAATACGTTTTTATTGACCTTTTTCCACTTTTATTGAGAAGAAATCTGAGCATGGAAAGAAAAAGAGGAGGAACAAGTTATTTGATGGACTAGATTCAAAATGACCGCATGAGTAACAGGGCTCAATCTGCCAGAGCTCGCACTAATCGCTACTAGGTCTTCTCAGATGATTTTAGATTGTCATAAACGCGTTTTGTGCCAGCTGTTCTTGTTGAGAATAGGTTAGTCACTCAACAATTGACAGTCTAGATTTGATAACAAATTTGTGTTAGTTTGCATGGTAAAACACATCAGAGTTTTGTCTAGAAATGTGGGGTTTTATGGTTTCATTTGGATTTATTTTGACAGTCTGTTTAAAATGAAATTTACGATGTTAAATATTTATTTATTATATTAGAAATAAAAAAGTTTATTTTTTTGCATCCATAATTAATAAATATTCATTTGTGCTCAGTAGGCCTGTCGCGATAATTAAATAGGCAGCGGCTATTTGCACTCAGTGTAAATAGCGATGGATGCTATTTACACTAATTGCAAATATCATATTTTTTTAGCGATAGATAGGCTACTATTTACACAAAGCGATGGATGCTATTTACACTAAGTGCAAATAGCTATAGATTCTATATACACTGTTAAAATAGCAAGATTTTCTGCTATTTATACTACTTATTGCAAATAGTGGCAATTGTCTGCACCTCAGTATTGTCGTACATTATAAAAGTGGGCAATAATAACGTATTGAGTGCAAATTATAGTTTTAATTCTAATTATTAAATGCATTTCACCTTATTGGCACAATAAAGCCCTCACCTACCCTAACCCTACCCGATACACTTATTTTCAACTTTTTGATTATTTTCTTCATTTTTATTGAAAATAAATGCCTTTCTGATGCAATATGAGATTTGAAAAGGGAGGAAAAAAAAGTTCGGCAAAAGGCGGGCTCGAACTCGGTCGCTCGCATTAAAAAGCATGTGTTTTACCACCTACGCCACTGTAACTGATGCTAAACAGACGGGCTATTTGCACTTAGTGTAAATATACACTCCGAATTAAATAACGGTCTAATGGCCATTATTTGGTCTAACCGCGATTATTCTGCTTTTTATATGGCACAAGGGGGAGTCAAACACCAAAAGAAACAGAAGAGCAGCAGTTTGGTTTTCATGTGAGGGACAGAATTATATTTATATTGTTAATGTTAAGTTTACAGAAACTCATCTGCCTTCTGCTGCAGCTGTCAGTCATTCTCCGCTCAGCATTCAAACAGCACGTCACCTTAAGTTATAACAGTCAGCACGACAAAACTCTCTCTCCAAGATCATATATTCCCATTATAATACTTGATGTGTAGATAAAGGTCTGGGAATTCGCATAAAATGACTATATTTTGCTGGAGTTGATTGCTCTCTCATTTCTCTTTGTGTTTGTACCGTGTTGAGTGCAGCGCGCTGTGACTTATGTTGCTTCGTGCACATCATTCTGCACCCTAGATGTGCATAAACTTTGCGACTCCATGTTGCTTCAAGCACATCATTCTGCACCCTGCATGTGCATAAGAGCTTTGTGCCGCTTGTTTGAAGCGTTTCACAGGATCAAAGTTTTGCACACAGAAAGACTATTAGAAGCCTTTCTTTTTCTCATGGTTTCTATCTTATTTTCATGAATGTATTTTGTAAGAATACAAATATTTAACAGAATAAACTTGTTTAAATTGTATAATGTGCACCAAACATTTTTTTTCAAGATATAGTTTTTGCTGCTATATTATACAGTCAGCTAGTTTAATTTCATAGCTTATATAATTTTATTCAAATGTAGTTTTTCTCTGTAGTGAGGAAGTGAGTATTTAGTGGATTGTGTTTAACAAAGGTTTTTAAAAAAGAGTGACTATTAGTTCCACAAATACAGTATTGATATTTTGTAGTGGTGTAAAAAAACAATAGCGCTGGTGTTGGATCTGTATTGGCCGATTCTTTGAATACTCTATGTAATCTTACACTGCAAAATAATAACTAAAGAAAAATTAAAAGATAACATCATAATTATTTACTGAAGCCTTAAATTAATCACAATTATATAATGAAAGTCATAAAAAAACAGACAATTAATCGTGATAATCGGCATAATTGCCAAAGCCCTAAAGCAGACAATTAATCGCAATAACCGTGACTATTTTTTAGACAATTAATCATCAGCCAAATTTCATAATCGTGACGGCCCTAGTGCTCAGAATAAACAGTTGTGCTTAATTTTTGTTTTTCTAATTCCCAGAATTAATGAAACTTATTTTTGTTTAAATATTTAAGTTTTAATTTATTTGTATCTGAAATTAATATTTATTTATTTATTGGCACTAAGAATGAATAAATATTTGTGCTTGTAAAAATTTATTATTTTAAATGTAATTATAATAATAATAAATAATGTGTACTGTAAATCACTTTGTATAAAAGCATTGTTTTTACACAACAATGAATGTAGTAGAAACAGAAGAATTTTTCCTTTGCATTTTTGAAAAGTTTAGCGTACAGACAGCACTTGTCAAAACGATCCCTTTTCACATGGATCTGCGAATTTCTTTTTAGTTAAAAACTGTCACATAAACACTGTGAATGATTCATTAGTAATTTATGGTAAAGGCTGTCTAACCAATGAGGTGAAGTCTATCAGTGGAGTCCCAACCCCCATAGCACAGGATGGCATGGTAACCTCTCTGACCTTTATTTTATTCAGTCTTTGTATGAATACAGAGTCAGATGTTCTGAATAACGCACTCATCATGACATAAATTTTCTTGTGGGGTTTATGCTGCGCTGTTGGCGTTTTTGTGAGCTGTGGCTTATTTCTGTTTTTCAAATTGCCAGTATACCAGCCAGACACTGTTTGATTTGTTAATGTGCAGACAGAGCCCTTTTCTGTTTCATTTCATCAGTGTCTTTGTTCAGACGTTTAAATCCAAGAAAGTGAAAACCTCGAACCGCTGGTCACTTTAATGTTTTCTCTCACTGTGAGCTGCTTAGAAACACTCAGTAAATCTTTCAAAATGTTCTTCACGTGTCACATTTGAGAGACCTACAGAATTCTTCCATTAAAAGACCGAAGGCTGTGTGATTCATGGAGTTTAATTAAGATTTCCTCTTTTGTTTTCTCTTAGGAGTCCAGGTCTGCAGTGAAAGAGCGTAAAAGAGAGAGGCCTCTTTATAGGTGAAGGGATTGCCCAGGGCCACAGTGCCCAGAATCTGAAGGTAAGGGAATGTTGCTGTGTTCAAAATCACCTTCCTTTGATTACTTTTCTGCTGCCCCTTTCCTATACAACAAAAGCAAATTATAGTAAACTGGAGCTGTCAAGTTCCAAAAAAGGCCCTTAAAGGGGACCTATTATGCAAAAATCACTTTTATAAGCTGTTTGAACACAGCTGTATGGCTGCAGTGTGTGAAAACAACCAGCCTATAATGTTAAAAATCCACCAACTCATTTTTTAATAAAACCAATAAATCATAAACAGTCTCTCCAAACGAGCTGTTTCAGATTCTCCCTCTGTTCACGTCACCGAGGGGAAAAAGTCCCACCCATTTGTGACGCTCTCTGCCCTATTAGCATAAACACAGCCCTGAGTGAGAAGATGCGGTCCGCCATTACTGGGGATATATACAATGTCAGCGCCAAAGAGGCTTTACAAGTGTTGTGTTTTAGGATGCACTAATGAACATAGGAGTCACCATAATCTCCCCTCATCTGAGCCGAGGACACTGTGGTTAAATTTCATTTTCAAATAGGAATGTGGTAACGTTAGTTAAAAGTTGCATATGAAAGCAATGTGAGTCGATCACTTGAAGCTGTCGAGCTCATGATCAGAAGTGGGACTTATAAAGTTTGTGATAGCATGAGACCAGCTATGTTGTTATTTTTATCCCGCTGTGCTCCCCGTCTGTGTAATTCATAAAAGCAAATTTATTATGCACAGTATAATCAGATGACTGACTTTGAAACCGAGTAGTTTTCTGTAAAGATAACAGGCTTGTATTAATAGTGGAATGTTTATTTGCAAAGGCTAGCACTGCTAATGTGGAGCTTGAGCTCTTGAAGCTCCGCCCTCTTCTCCGGGAGCAACAGCTCACTGGCATTTAAAGCAACATACTCAAAACAGCGCGTTTTGGCTCACACCCTAAAAGTGGCAATTTTAACAAGCTGTAAAAATTTATCTGTGGGGTATATTGAGCTAAAACTTCACATATACGCTCTGGGGACATCAGAGACTTATTTTACATCTTGTAAAAAGGGGCATAATAGGTCCCCTTTAAAATCTGTGTGGTGAGACTTGTGTGGTTATATAATCACTATTGATTTGGATATACTTTACTACAAAAAAAAAGTTTTTCAGTCAAAAATTGAACTACTGAATGTTGTATAAGTTGATTTTACATAAAGTCAGTTTTAGGCCATTCACTAAGAATAAGTTGAAACGGCTTGAAATATCAGGTTTGGTGGTGAGGATCCAACTAACGTGCTGTAGAATTGTACTTAACCTTTTCAATTTGCTCAACAAACTGATAAAAGTTAGACAAACTAATAAAGCTCTACATCATTATAATGTAATGCAGGCTATCTTGGCTTAATGACACAAGGAAAAAGCTTTTTTTTTAAGTTGGAACTTGTATTATGTTTGATGGAAGAATTGCTTAATATTGGAGATATATATTGATTGATTTTGTGTATTTAATTGTGCATGCTCATTTTTACCTATTTTTGCCTTAAGATAACCTTTGCCATAATCTAACACTCAATGTTAATCTTTAAAGATATAATTTAATTTAAATGTATTATTATTATTATTATTATTATTAATAAACTTAATAATTTAATAACAGTTAAATGCTACCTTTAGCAAATCTCAAAATTAAAATATATTTTTTCATACAGACAGTACACTATAATGTTGTGATGTCTAACTTCAGTTTTAACATTTACAATGATTTCCATCTATTTTTTTTTTATTTAGCCATTTATTAACATTTTAGCCATTTATTAACATTTAAGCCATTTATTTTTTAGCGGCCACTTGAGAATAATTACGACATGAAAATAATTATTGGCTGAATTTTAAAGTCAGCATGAAATAAATTTCGTCCGAAATTTTTGCATGTTAAAAAGAAATACGACCTCACGTTATGTCAATCATGTTTACACACTGCCTCCGAAATTTTCGTCCGTCATAAAAGGTGTTTTGACAGTTCAGAGCCACCATACAAAGCGAACACCAAAATCCAGAGTGGCTATTGTCAAGTTCATCCACTTTGTCTCGCAGCACAAAGCACTGTATATAGATCCTTGCAGACTAAGTTCACAGAAATTGGTGGTCTTCTTTTTAATATGTGGCTCTAGTATTGCTAGCAAAGCATCAAACTGAGCCACTGACATCCTGAAGTAAACTTGGAATCACCTGTGATAATCCCGCTGCTCCTTAATAAGGAGGGGGAACTCTCCATCCTCTCTATAGCTCAGGATTGGATGGACCCAATATTTCCTTTCTTTTTCTTTTTTTAAGAAGCGAAAGGACAACAAATCATCCTCAATGCATGAAGACTCCATTTAGTAGGTTACTGTTTTGCAAATTTTTTGGTGGATTAATTAATACGCGTCGGACTCAGTGTGCAAGGTTTCTGTGCATGACGAATTTTTAGGATAATGAATATGAAAAAATGCATATGAATATTTTGGACTCAGTATGCAGAGACCTTTACTCTACAGATTGGTCTGTGAAATGCAGCCTGTCTGCGGCTCATGCTGACATGAATTGATTTTAAACGGATAGTTCACCAAAAAATGAAAATTCTGTTATTAATTACTCACCCTTACATCATTCCAAACCCATAAGACCTTCGTTCATCTTCAGAACACAAATTAAGAGATTTTTGATGAAATCCGAGAGCTTTCTGACCCTGCATAGTAAGCAAGGGGACTACCACGGTCAAGGCCCAGAAAGGTAGTAAGGACGTTGTTAAAATAGTCCATGTGGCATCAGTGGTTCAGCTGTAATGTTATGAAGCTAAGAGAATACTTTAGTGCTCAAAGATGTCACATGGACTATTTTAACAATGCCGTTGCTACTTTTCTGGGCCTTGAACCTGGTAGTTCCATTCCTGTCTATGGAGGGGACAGAAAGCTCTCGGATTTCATCAGAAATATCTTAATTTGTGTTCAGAAAATAAATGAAGGTCTTACAGGTTTGGAACGACATGAAGGTGAGTAATTAATGACAGAATTTTCATTTTTGGTTAACTAACCCTTTAAGATGATCTTTTTGCTGTCAGTTGAACTTGGGTTGGTAGCCAAAAAAAAAAGAAAAAAAAAGGTGTCTTCTAAATGACTGCTTGCATTCTTGCATGACAAATTGACATGGGTTGGGTAACTAGGCCTGTCAGGTTTATGATTGCAGTGTTTCCTTGCATTCATAGTATAGTCTGCTCAAGAGGAAGTTAAAAAAGTGCAGCATGTTGCACTTGCGATTTGCGTATAAATTGTAGCCAAGAGCAGAATGTGGCCATATAGCGGTTGCTCCTGAAAGGGAAAATGGTAGGAAGGGTCGGTCCTGAATTGGGTTTCCCCTTTCTGTGGTGTGTTGTACGGGTGCGGGGGGCTGATAAGATCAGGGCCTGTGGCAGAGGGCAGGGAACAGTGAGCAGGGCATGACCACTGACACCCGACTGCCTGACACACACTCATACACTTTCCCTGTTTTCTGCCATGCTGCCTCCCTGCTGTCCCATTGTTGAGGTGACCACACCAGCACGTTGTTGGTTTCCTCCCTGCTGTCCCCTCCGAGCAACACGTTGGAGCTCGGTTCCAAAACCTAGTCAGTGGCCTTCTAGGGAAGCATCCTAACCATCATGCAGACCTCAGAAGAACCGATTTGGAACGCTCTCAGCTGGCAGCCACTCTGCATTTCTCCTGTATAGGTAGCTTAATTACTCCATTCCTTTAATTTTTATTTTTTAAGCATTTGCATTGTGCACAATGCTTATGTTGCCTTAAAGTGCTGTCTATGTAGGGAGTTCACTACTCAGTCTACCTCAGTACCTTTGGAGCCTTATCAGAAGCCTGGATAAACGTTTCTGATGGGCATATAATGTCAGGGTGTTTTTATTGGTGTCTGAATGCTCAGCGTGAGTTTACCCTCTCTTAAGGACAAGCTGTTTTATTGGCTCGGAGGCTGACCAATAGAAGAGCAGAGCATGCAGATGGAAAGTATTTTGTCATTTTGACTGGCTAATACTAATATGAAGACCTTCTGCTACATTCTGATTGGCCAGGGGGAGGATTAATGAGAAATGAAAGCAGATGACCTTAAATAAACAAACAAAAAAAGTTTTTATGGCATTTTTGTTGTACATTTTCAAATTCTTGTTTATGAATCAATCTCATAAAGAAATGTCTACATCATATTTCACCCAAAAATTGATTTTGAATTGAAAATGGTTTCAAATCAATTGTTCAAAATTTGAAAAAAATAAAAAAAATAAAATACATAAAATGAAATAAAATTGTAAAAAATTTATATTGCTTGTTTTTCTGCAGGAGTAAAGAAGAAATGTATGACCATCAGAATTTGGTGATTAAATTGACTATTTTAATAAATTAAGTGCAGTTTCCTCCTAAATTTTTACTGTATTATGTTATTATAAAATTGTCAAGTTATTGCATTTTGTTACTGTATCATAATCAGTTTTACAAGCAGTAAAACAAATTACTTCAATGTATAAATATTTATATTTGACAAATTTTTACCCTACATAATGGGTTTTTTTTCCCTCTAGCATTTTGTATAGAGAATTTGGGGGTTAAATGTTCTGAAAATAATATCATGATGCAAAAAAATAGACTATTTACAATTATAAAATAGACTATTTTTATTTTAGGATGTCAAGCTTGACAAGCCTCACTAGATTAACCCTTACAAAAATCAAGATGATTGTCATATTGAATAAATGGGTAAATATTGTAAATGACGGGGAAATACTTATTACACAGGGAGGGAAAAGCCATCATTTATGGCCAAGACTTTGTTCAGCTGGTGATTTGTAGTGAGAATGACGGGATTGTGCTAGTTCGTCTAATGATTATGAGAGCTGGAAAGAGCCTTTTGAATGACCGAGCCCAGTGTTTTTCTCTGATCTCCTTCTGTTTCCTCTGCAGAGAGCTTTGGTTACACACACATACACACAGCTCGCTGTACATTCCTATCAATCTTCAAGACAACTGCACTTGCACAGTCATGAAATATTTAACCATTAATCTCTCTCATCTTCAGTGTTTGCATCCAAGGTCCAAAATTAACACCCAGTCAGCAACAAATGAGAATAAAAAGGGACTTTGGTGAGCAAATAAACTTGCCAGTTAGATGGTAACTTTTTAATTAAAGTTGAATTTGAATTGTAAGAATGATAGTTTGACCCTTATGATGTAAGTGATGGGAGCAGTTCAGTTTCAAAGTCTTCTGGAAACATTGTAACTCGGATATCTTTGAACTGTTTTCTAGATAAATGTTCTAGGCTTTAGGGTTATGCGATATATCTACGATAATTTCATAATTGATATGCGGTTTGACATTATCAAGTATATCGCAAAACCCAAACAAAAACACGCAGAGAGTGCATGCATACGCTACATGATGTAGGTTAGACTACTGTGTGAGCACATTTAGAGTTCATGTCAATTAAAATACATTTACATTTCCCCCTAAATTCAAGGTAAGGGGGCAAAAATGCCCTTGTATGACTTTTATATGTGTCTTATATTTATATCTCGTGATATAGTTAATATCACACGAAGAGTGGCGTTTTCCTCCAAATTTCAGCATGATTTTGCGTCTTTGACACAACTGTAACACGACTGTTTCGTTACTGAATCAATCAGCCGTTTGAACAAATCGTTTGAATGAATGACTCAATGGGACCTATCATACAATCGGTGCAATGCGGCGCCAGGCGCGACGCAAGTGTTTTTTTGCTAGTTTCAGCATGATGCAGTTATCATTTTCATGTCCTGCGCCACGTTGTTTAAATAGCAAATGCATTTTGCTCCCATTTGTGCGTGCATGGCCGTGCTGGTCTGAAAAGGAGGTGTGTTCAAGCACATTGTTGGCGCTTTGTTATTTTGAGGCAGCTGGAATATACTGCACCATTGACCAACTGAAACCTGGTCTAAAGTCAATGGCACAATATTTTTTTGTTATTTAAAGAGCGCGTTAGTAATATGCGCCTATAGTTGCGTTCACAATGCACGTAGACTCTGCTTATTACACACACAGGGACGTGCAGAAGCACACAAACATGCCAAACATTAAAAATTAAAGGATTACAATGTAAAAGAATATTATTGTGTAGGCTACATAAATATAAAAATGTCTACATGTCATAATGGATAGTCATTGCGTGTATCAGAATAAGGCTACCTATTTGCTCGCGTACGAGCAGATCCGTTTACTCTCTGGAGACGCGTTCAGTCTTTGCGCCTGCAAAACCTGCCGTGCAAATAGCGAATCCGCCATGGTGCGAGTGCAACTCGCTCTTAAAGGGAATGGGAGATGAGACTCTGATTGGTTTATTCCACGTTATGCCCCAAACACACCCATGACTCATTAAGAGAATAGGGGCAACACTTTTAGACCATGTGCTGGGCACGCCGACCGTTTTTCCCGTCGTTAAACTAGCAAAAGTGGATTCAGACACACCCTAAGTGCACCTGTGCCATGCGCTTTAGACCATGTGCTTAGATCGTTAAAATAGGGCCCATGACGCACTCATGCAGTGATTTGCCGCCACCTACTGGCGATTTCAAATATCAGTATTCAAAAACATTATTTATGCATTTGTAACTGCTGGTTAAATGCATTCATGTCCTGTAAATGCATCTGTGTAAATGCATCTAAATGCCACTTCAGATGCAGATTCTGTGCCACCTCTGCATTGCAAACACGTTGTTGATCCTGATTTCATTTGATTGGTAATAGCCTTATAGTGCCTTACCATTAAAATTTATTGATTTAAAGAATTTAAAACAAAAGATGATGAATACATTTAATTAGGTTAGAAGAAATTGGCCTTATAAATGTAAAAAGGCCCATAAAAGGTAAAAATCTATTTACACCTATTGGAAAAGTTAATTTCTCAGCAAAATATCGATATAATTTTGTCATCATTGCACACCCCTACTAGGATGTTTTTTTCGTTTGTTTGTTTTTTTTTCAACATGAATTTAGCCTTTGCTGATGTGAATTCATTATTTATTAAAAACCCCACAATCCAAAAACAGTGTTTTAATATAAGTGTAAAATTTAATATGATGCTTAAACGTTACTAATGAAAATTTAATATGAAACCAATAAGGTGATAGGAAATAATTATGACTGGTAAATTGTCAATTCACCAACCATTGGTAGATAAAAATGAATTATTAGCCCTTTGTGCAAAAAAAATAAATAAAAAATAGATCTCTCTTTCTGCATTTTTTTTTTTTTTTTTTAAATCATGTGTTTGATTGTCAAATTGTCTCACTGGTTTGCCAGCTGTTGTCTGGCTCTCATGTGTGTCTGAGAACACTCTCAGCATGGCTCTCAGCTGTAGCGCTCAGGATCGTGACTCACAGGAAGTTCTTCTCAGAGTGTTTGTGTGCACATGATTGTGTGTCATCTCAGGTCAGCTGGTTGTCAATACAGTCCAATGGTATAACAGCTGTTGTTGGGCCTCACACAATTCTTACTGTACTACACACACACACACACACACACACACACACACACTCACACTCACACTCACACTCTCTTAGCGTGTGATCTCTGTGTGTGTGTGCAGGAGAGCAGCAGTTATCCAGGCAGGAATAAAGATCAGGATGGAGAAGGAAGATCTGAAGATTGTCAACAAGGGTTTGGAGGATGAGATGGTATGTTTCTCCTTCCGTTTTTTGCCCTTTTTTTCTCTTTTAAAGCACATGAGCTGATTTTCTTTCTGTCCAGGAGCTGAGCGGGTATCGGCTGTGCCGATGGAAGCTGGTTCTGGTGGGTTTGGGTGGTCTCTGTACGGGTGGTTTTCTCTTCCTGTTGCTCTATTGGATGCCTGAATGGTGCGTGAAGGCCACCTGCACACGGACCACCGTCAGAGACGCAAACGTCGCCCTCTTACGAAGCACCGTATGTATTAAACCTCAAGAAAACTTTCTGGGCTCTCTTACACCTCACATTAACATCTTTTGTATCCGTATAGCATCTGGATACGCTTAGATGTTTTAGATCAGTTGATAATTAGTTTTCAGATATTGGCTATTTTGTATAATTTTTGGACACTATATAAACAGGGTTGGAAAGATTACTTTGGAAATGTAATAGGTTACAGATTACAAGTTAGCCCATGTAAAATGTAATAAGAATTGTAACTATTTCAATTACTTTATTAATCTAACTCATTACATTTGACTACGTTTTGATTACTTTCCTAAATTTCTAATGAATGTTTTTAACTGTTAATCATTTTTAAACATTTAAAGCAATTGGGATTAACCAGTAGTACTCAACACTGATTACTGTCAGACTTTCAAAATCCTTCCTCACTTAAATTAAGATCGTAATAATTGAATTTTAAAGCACAGCCACCACAAAATCAGACTTACTTTAAGATCATTGAGGTTAAAAACAGATTTAAAATCATGAGATATTGTGTGGCTCGTCAGTGAACTACGGCTCTGTGTATTAAAGGGATAGTTCACCCAAAAATAAAAATTCTGTTATCATTTACTCACCCTCGAGGTTCCAAACCTGTCTTTGTTCTGGTGAACACAAAGGAAGATATTCTGAAGAATGTGGGAAACAGAGCAGTTCTGGGGCACCATTGACTTCCATAGGATTTTTTTTCCCTACTATGGAAGTCAATGGTGCCCCAAAACAGACTGGTTACAAACTTTCTTCAAAATATCTTCCTTCGTGTTCGGCAGAACAAAGACATTCATACAGGTTTGGAACTACTTGAGGGTGAGTAAATGATGACAGAATTTTCATTTTTGGGTGAACTATCCCTT
>JAFVLL020009386.1:0-13209 GCA_021397915.2 Tor tambroides | reverse complement strand
GCAGAAGAGACTGCTTTTAAAACATTACAATATATTACAGATCCCAATTTGAACACTATGTGTGAATGTTATAATAAATGTATAGAGCTGTTGTATGGTAATTATTGTTATCATTATTACTGCCTTATTTTTTTTATTTTATTTTACAGAACAACAGTAAAATTACAATACTAACATTTATGAATGTTGATGGAGTTGTTGATTTTTCTTTTTTTTCTTTTTGCTTTTTTTTCTTATTTTATTTTGGCAGAAACCCGCAGGAAGATCTTAAGTGTTTCTTTTTGTTGACAACACCATGCAGATATTTAAATGATTCTCATTATGAATTTGGTAAGATGTTTGTCGCACATATCACATTGTCACATGTCTTAAAAAAATGATAAAAATGTTACTGAGCAAATGATGAGTAACTGTTTTAGCGCAGATTTTCCTCACGCTTTGGACTTTGAACCAGCGCTGTTTAAATGCATGAAATCCGTGCGTGTATTTGAAATCATAACATTCTGCAGTTTATTTACTAATCGTTTGAGGCCATTTCGCGATTTCAATCATCACAGTAACCAGCAACAACCACCTCTTCCTCTTCTCATCGGAGACATGAGATGCAGCGCTAAGCAGTCTCTCGCTGTCGGTGCTTCGTGCTTGTAATGATTTTTGCGTCTTTCTCTGACACTTTTAAATACTTTCACACTGCAGACGTGTTTGCTGCATTAGTGCGCGCCTCTATTTGATTGCGTCACGTCATTGTTCAGTACAATTTATTCGGTCTTTTCGCTTATTCACCGCCGAACACCGAAAGAGGTTTTTTGCTATTTTCGGCCGAACAATTTCGGTTGCCGAACATTCGGTGCATCCCTAGAAAATTCAATTTAAAAGGCTTCTCAGAATCAAAATTCAAATATTTAAATTCAATTTTGCATTCAACAATTAGACACTGAAAATTTGACACCGATTGTGAAAATTAGAATTTTTGAGGCTTTGTTCTCTAAATTGAAAGAAACCTCAGTACACTTCTTTTTCCAATAGCATTGTTTTCTATATCTATTACTAGTAAATTTCATAAAAGCCAATGTCAGTAGGGTGTCACTACTATGACTGAAATCTGGTTTAGAAATTACTGACTATGAATATGGGTTTTTTCCAAAAGCGGATACTGATGTCTAGAGAGCAAGATGGTGAAAATGATGCCATTTATTAAATTTAATGATAGCATACAAGGAGCAGTTCCCTGTTATGACCCTCATAGATCTTTGCAGACTGTATCAAGCTCATCTGATCCAAGATCAGGTCAAAAGGTCAGCGGTGCACTGATGATAGCTTTCAAGCACTCTGTTCTGATAACCTGTGTTTAAGCTGTCGGTTTCTCTGCAGAGGTTTGAACACCTCCGTCTCCACCCCTGCACGTTGATAAATGTTTCCTTATGGGGATTAGACAGCTCTGCACTTTAATTTCACACGTGAACACATCTACAGGAGACTAGAGATGCAGAGAGCAGGATACAGGATGAGGAGAGAGAGAGGGAGAGATGGTGTGAAAGAAGAGCGATAGAAACAATGACAAAGGGTGTGGTCTGAAAAAAAAGTGATTAGAGGAAGTGGAAGCACTGGATGAAGGGAAGCTGAAAAGAGATGGAAGAGTGAATATCACAGAAATATGTCAGCGTCACATTTCACCCAAAAATCACTAGGAGGAAAAAAAATGTATATATTTTTTATTTTTGTAATGCAGAAATATTAATATTTAGTTTATATTTATTACATATATTTGTACATTTATTGCATAGATATGTATATTTATTTTAAAATTCATTGCATAAATATTTGTATTTTTTATATTTACTACATTAATTTATTGTTATATTTATTACATTAAAATTAATATTTATTTTTAGAATTTAGTGTGCGTGTGTGTGTATATATAAATATTCCAATTAGAATCTTTAGACTTTAGATCCTTATTTTTTTTTTTACCATTAAAAAAAAAAAACTAGTAAAATCATGGTATTACAATAATTTATTTTTATTTATTTATTTATTTATTTATTATTTATTTATTGTACTGCTACTGGTATTGGACAGTATTGGGAGGTAAAGCAAATTATATTTTACATTAATGAACATTTGGGGAAAATATACTTATTTGTCATGAAATGTCACAATGAAAGGATGACACTCGCATGAGAAAAATATATTTATATATAATAAATACTATACTATTATATTTTTTTTTTTTTGTAAATATACTATATACTATACTAATATACTGTATGTATGTAAGAAAAATCAATAATTTTGACCCATACAATGTATTTTTGACTATTGCTACAAATATACCCCTGCAACATAAGACTGGTTTTGTGGTCCAGGGTCACATTTATAGGAACATTTCAGCAGGTTGAAAATAATTTGTGTTAACGCAGAGAATATGATTAATTGTTTTTTAAAGAAATGCCAGCCCTAAAATGTAGTAATAACCTGCATTCTCATGAGAAACTGTCTGTATGTAGGTGTGCTGAACGCTAACCGGAAACTCCCGAGCCATAATAAGTAGAACACGGAAGTAATTGTGCAAGTAGTAGGCAATATAGGGCGCTACCTATCTCCTATCTTTTGGGCCGCCAAAATGAGTGAAGTTTTTTTTTAACTATATATTTTTTTTATTACAAATACTACTTCAATACTATGAATTTAAAATATTACAGAGAAGCGACCATCCCACAAAATCGTAACTATTTTATTGCTCTCCTGACTCACCCCGATTCGACGCATGCTCAGTCTTCCCCCGCACAGCCGCACTTCCACAAACTTCAGTTATATGATTGTAATAGCTGTTCACTAATAAAGTACCACTATGTCAAAAAGGCCGAAGCCCTCTGGTGCCCAGGGAAGAAAAAAAATAATAATAAGAGAAGTAGTAGTAAAACGGGACAAAGAGGTAATATGCTGTAATGAATAATGATGATCATAATAAACTAGATGAGGTAAAAGTTTGTGAACTAACTTTATGTTGTCCTAGAAAGTCTAAAAGTTTAAAGGCAATAACAATATCTAGAGTTCCAGAGATCCGAGATTTTTCATGTCACATGATAACAGGTTTTAATATATTTACGCTATAGTTGTGTAGTATTTTGGTATTTTTAATTTGAATTGGCTAATTTAGTAATGTTTTTATATAACTGGGCTTACTGAAAATAGCAACATTTTATGTAAAATTCACTTTAAAGATGGACGCTCTCAGTTTAATTCATGGTGATAACGGTAGAAAGGGCTATAGTTTAGAACAGTGCTTCCCAAACCTGTCCTGGAGGACCCCTAGCCCTGCACATTTTGTATGTCTCCCTTATCAGACACACCCAAATCATGTCTTGCAGCAGGGGTGTCAATCTCAGTTCCTGGAGGGCTGCAGCCCTGCAGAGTTTAGTTCCAACCCTGCTCCAACACGCAAACCATGTAGTTTTCAAATAAGCCTAAATGACATGATTAGCTGGATCAGGTGTGTTTAATTAGGGTTGCATCTAAACTCTGCAGGGCTCATTACATCCCGGGAACTGAGTTTGACACCCCTGTCTTGCAGTCTCTACTAACGAGCTGATGAATTGAACCAGGTGTGTTTGATTAGGGAGGCATACAAAATGTGCAGGGCTAGGGGTCCTCCAGGACAGGTTTGAGAAGCACTGGTTTAGAACATTGCTGCCATCTACTGGAAATTGAACACTTCAAATTTATTTTGAAGATTAAACAGTAACGTTACTGTATGCTAGACAAGTGTTCAAACAAAACTGTATTAGTTTTGTGCAGGAATACCAAATGTAATTATTCTTGCTGTTTGTGTTTAATTTATAATGTTACTTGGCAGCACCTATATTTTTATAGTTTTACTGGAAACAATTTAAAATAAGGTTAATTTTCCATAACTAACATTAACAAAAAGAATAAACACTGTTACAAATGTATTGTTCATTGTTAGTTCAAGTTAGTTAATATATTCACTAATGTTAACAAATGATACCTTATTGTAAGTGTTACAGTTTCACTATCATCAGCTTTTTTAATAAGAAAATGTAACACCCAATAGTCACATATACTCCTCCATTTCTCTCTTCAGATGCACTTTTGAAATATCTATCTATGCAGTTTTCGGGGGTGGGGGGCTTGTATTGTTCTATAATAACTCCTACAAATACAACTCATTATATACACTATAAACACTTTAAAAGAGACAATATGAAAGAGAGTGAACCCCCCCCCCGCCCCGCCAAAAAACCAACAGGAATTTTCCACTAAATAAACTCTGTGTTCAACCATTGTTCACTTAGGCGTACACGTTTTGTCCATCAAGATGATTACATAAAACTTTCATGAATTTTGAAGCCTTAAAACAAGCACTAGAACTTAAAAGGCTATAAATGAACTACACCATGGTCGCTCGCCTTCAACGTCACCATTACCATGCTCCCAACAACTTTTCAAACTTATTTTTTAGAAACACGTTCAGTGAAAAGGATTTACTGTGTATATGAATTTTAATCCATGCTACATGAACCTTTTCATATGAACTAGAATAAATACAAAACTTGAGCCAAACTAAAACTGAAATGAGACATTAATAATAAATAGTATGTATGAAATAATGCACTAATGAACTAATAATGCACATATGAAAGCACGTATTTCTGTACATTTCAAAATAAGGTCCATTAAAAATCAATAAATCCTTGATTAATATGAATATTCTGATTAAAAACATGTCTTCACGTAGTATTCAATAAAATTCTAGTGCATTTAATGTGAGCGAGTTTTTGGATATGGTAAGAATAAATTTATTTTAGTGAATAAAATACCACATTTCAGCTGTCAATTTGTTAGGGTTACACAAAATGTTATTTTACCCTTGCATCTAGAAAAACCTCAGTCAGTACTGGAGCACCTAACCCCACTCCTACTCCAACATAAAACACTTAACAGGCAAAATCACAGGTATGTATTGTATAAATATTTATTTACAGGAATTTATTAATACTCCGATAGGCCTATATAATTTCATCATGGCGATATTCCCATTCCCATCACGTCGGTGTACAACGTCAAAGGTTTCTCATTGAAGCGATGGAACACTCTGCAGGTCAAAAAAATGACGCTAAAGGTATCCTGAACATTAAAAAGTGACACCGAGGGAACCAGGTGTCAACGTGGGGAGTAAGTAATGGGAGTAACATGTGATAGTATGTTTAAACAGTAGAAGTCAATGGAAAGTCCCTACCATCAAAACAAATGTGTGTGTTTGTGTATTTCAGGGCTTTGGGAGTCTGACTGGAGAACATTGGTTGGGAAATGAGCTGGTGTACCAGTTGATCAATCAGAGGCAGAACACTCTTACTGGAGCTGACAGACTGGGATGGCAAATTTGACTTCTCCCAGTATGAAAAGTTTTACTCTTGACAAACTCTAAAGAGCTCTCACTGTCCTTTTTGCTGTATTGAAACCTCATACCAACATAGTTACACAAGAGTCAACTTAGCATTGTTTGTAACATATGTGCTGTAAAAAAAAAAAAAAAAAAAAAAAAAAAACCTTTAAAACCCTTTTGTCCTGCTTTTCTGTGCTGCTTAAACTCAGTCCTACCTTCATTCCTTCTGTTATTATACTGAACATACAGAGTCATCAGAACAAACATTCTTGCATTCAGGTTGACTTTAGAGCTGACATTCATCATCAAAATATTTTTGTCTCATGAGAACCAACTGTTCACTGAAGGCATGTGTATTAGTGAACATAAAAGACATCCTTGAAAAAGCTGTGCTCTTGTAATTTGTCTGCATCAGTCAGACGTCTTTGTGTATTATTATTTTTAGCTCCTTTCATGTCATTCCATTGACTGTGCTCCATCTGAATCATTTTATTTATCCACATTAACAACTTTAACTTGACACTTCAGTTCCCTGTCAAAAGCTACTCTAAATGCTGTGTTTCAGTAACGCTAATGAGAACATTCTTTGTTCGACCGGTTATGAAGCATGTGTCAAACATGCCAAGAATTGGCTTAAATAACTCTGGTCGCTAACGTCAGTTAATAAGTGAACCTGAGAGTTTATAAATAGACGTGAAACAAACACACCTGCAGGTTTCTTTGTCCTCAGGGACCGTATTGTCTGTGTGTGTGCATTTTGCTCCGTGCTGCATCGCAGTTTGTCTTTCCTTTTGAAAAAGAAAGACAAGGAAATATTGTTGCGCTCAGATGAAGGCTAATTATAAGTCCAGGTGCGTAAAAACCAATAAAGTATAAAGGAGACTGTAGATGGTTCGCAATCTGAAAAACTAGACAAAGTCCTTAACAAAAAGAATCAATAATTTTATCCCCTTAAAATTAATAATTTTATCCCCTTGCTCTTATTAAGAATTTAATAATTTTAATCTCTTGCTCTATTAAAATTATTGATTCTTTTTGTTAAGGACTTTGTCTAGTTTTTCAGAGTGCGAACCATCTACAGTCTCTTTTGAAAAAGAAAGAAAAGAAAGTAATTCCTTACATGGCTATGTTGGGGGATTCCGCTAAGAGATGCGTGCCTCCTTGTTCGAGGCTTATCTCGGAGGATGACCTACATAACTTTTGCTTTGAGTGTTTGGGGGATGAGCATGCTGCCCTCACATTCAAGGAGATTCCTCGCGGGCAATCTATCCCTGGAAGCTCATCTCTGAAAAAAATAGTGATTGACGACATTGATTTTTTTATAACCGATAACCAATACTGATTTTTGTGCCCGATAATCGATATGTAGAACCGATGTTTATTTTGTTATACTTATACTTTTGTTATACTTTTATACTTCTGTTTTTGACACAATAATTACAACACCACTGAACGGAACAAACCATTTTATTTATAACAATCACTCCCTCCTTGCATACAAAACAAAACAATAAAATCATTTTATTTATAAAAAAAACATCAGCAGCAACACTAATATTAACAATAAGCAAAATAAATGTACAATGTCTAATGTTTTCAAATGGAGAAAATAAATAAAGGACAGGGGAGTCATATCAACTTTGCAAAAATGTCATACTTCATTTTAAACTACAGTTTTAGTAGGTTTAGCAGTATTAGCTATTTAATAGGTGAAGAATAATTAGCTGGATAATGTAAATTAACTGAATAATATTATCTGGAATATTGGAATATAACAAACAAAACATTTTATTGCATTTCTCAAATGATATGTTATAACATAATTATTAATAACATTTTTGTCATTCTAGATTATGAAATTGCGGATGACAAATCGATGCTGTTTATCTATCTATGCCTTTACACAGAAATATACTCAAAATGTAATTGCTTGCGGAGATAATTAATTTTCATATAGTTGTATTTATTTAGATGTTTATTAGCCAAATAATGTTTATATAGTAAATGTTAATATAATTTAGGGCAGGGGTGTCCAATCCTGGTCCTGGAGATCTACCTGCAGAGTTTAGTTCCAACCCTGATCAAACACACCTGTCTATAATTATCAAGTGCTCCTTCAGATCCTAATTAGCTGGTTCAGTTGTGTTTGATCAGGGTTGGTGCTGAACTTTGCAGGAACATAGATCTCCAGGAACAGGATTGGGAACCTCTGATTTAGGGTGTTTTAAACAAGTAAATCTTGTTAAAAGTTATATGTGCTGGATCATTTCCTGAGCATCTACCCGGTGAGTAAACAGCAATATGAATGCAACTTCACAAGACTAATGATGAGCATATAGAAAGAATTAAACTCAGTGCTTTTATTTCCAACATGCGCTCATTCATGGCTGTATTATTTAATTCATACAAGTTACATCTTTATTGGGACAGGACTTGATGGATTATCTCAACCTACGTGACTCCGTGAGTTCGTTTCTATTTCTTAGAGCCAAGCTGCATAAACTAGCCTAGCCTACATGTCAGGCATTTATGTAACATCTAATTTGTGCATTAATGGGTGTTATTTTTTTTAAAAAGTTCACTTTTTACAGCAAAGCAAGTAAGTATACTTTACCTGTGCATGCTGTCAGGGCCGGTTCTAGACATTTGGAGGCCCTAGGCAAAATTCATGTTGGAAGTCCCAATGATATTATATATTGCTTATATATAACTTATTTACTTTTATTTTGTAGCTATTTTGCTAGTCAGCTCCTCAGGCGATGTCATTCATTGTACGTGCAAATTCAAAGCGTCGCGTTTGGTCACGTCAATGGCGCTTGCACTCTTTTAAACTCGTAATAAGCCAGCGAATGATCTGTCCAGAAATGATGCTGATCAACAGAAAAAGTTTATATTGCAATCAGTCCAAAATAGATGATGACAACTCACACACCTGCATTAGGAGCTGTACTTCTTTGCGTGCCTGTTAAGCCTTTTGCTTTGCAGCACCTGAAGGATGTGTTCGTTATGGCAAACATTCAGAAGGCGGGACCCGCTTTGAAACAACAACATTAATTGGTTTAATTGCAGGTGAGTGACAATTCAACAATATCCAATGAACAATGAGGCTAGTATTTGCTTCCTGTCTTGACTGGTGGACTGGTGTATAGGGAATGTTATGGTTGTGGAGGCCCCTCCTCAAAGCCCGAGGCCCTAGGTGATTGCCTGCTCTGCCTATAGGTAGTGCTGGCCCTGCACACTGTTGTTGTTGTCTCATCTCCCCTCAGACGCGTTACAATGGCGAACCTGCATGCAATTCTCAAAACACCCACAAGATGGCAGCGTTTATCGGTGTATCCGATATTACAAAACTGATATCCGATTATTGTAAAAAGCTTAAATATCGGGAAAATTATAGGTAAATCAATATATCGGTTGATCTCTAGAAAAAAGCAGCGCTCCCTGCCAAGCCCTGTTGATTAACATCCACGCCAGTGGGGAGAGCATTCTAGGCAGTGCGGGTCAGGCTGATGCTGCCTTGCACACCATGGCGGTTTTGCAGGCATACCAGGCTGACCTGCTGAAGGACTTGAGCATGAGCGAGGGCGCTGATGAGGAGGCATTTTCCGCACTTTGCTGGGTCACAGACCTGTCTCTCAGGGCAACTAAGCAGACAGCCTGTGCCATCGGCCGTTCAATGGCTGCTATGGCCTCCACGGACAGGAATCTGTACCTGAACCTCACGGGCATCAAGGAAAGGTACCAGGCATTCCTCCTTGATACCCCCGTCTCGCCTTCCGGCCTATTTGGTGACTGTCAACACAGTTGTCAGTAGGTTCCGGGAGGTGAAGCATTATGAAGAAGCTTTTGTGAAGTTTCTTCCCTGCCGTGCTCAAGCTGTTTTCTCTGAGGTGAGAAGCCCAGAAAGAGAGTATAGTGAGTCTTGTATGTCCTCACAAAGACTGGACGACGGCTCGCTTCACCACTTAGAAGCCAGACCTGAGTAGCATCTCCTTTAAAAAGAAGTCCTGAGAGAGGTGCGCCCAGGACCGTGGGGGTGTGTCCCCTCGGGGAGGGACATGAAAAATTCCAGCAGAGAGTAGGGGCTCCTTCCCGGCACCCTCAGGGGACTACTGTACAATCTCCTCTGCCACTGGTGTTTCTTGGGAACCACGGTCTTCAGCGATATATTACAGGTGCATCTCAATAAATTAGAATGTCGTAGAAAAGTTCATTTCTTTAAGTAATTCAACTCAAATTGTGAAACTCGTGTATTAAATAAATTCACTGCACACAGACTGAAGTAGTTTAAGTCTTTGGTTCTTTTAATTGTGATGATTTAGGCTCACATTTAACAAAAACCCACCAATTCACTATCTCAACAAATTAGAATACTTCATAAGACCAATAAAAACACATTTTTAGTGAATTGTTGGCCTTCTGGAAAGTATGTGCATTTACTGTATATGTACTCAATACTTGGTAGGGGCTCCTTTTGCTTTAATTACTGCCTCAATTCGGCGTGGCATGGAGGTGATCAGTTTGTGGCACTGCTGAGGTGGTATGGAAGCCCAGGTTTCTTTGATAGATCTGCATTGTTGGGTCTGGTGTCTCTCATCTTCCTCTTGACAATACCCCATAGATTCTCTATGGGGTTCAGGTCAGGCAAGTTTGCTGATCAAACAAACACAGTAACACCATGGTCAGCAAAGCACTTGGAAGTGGTTTTGGCACTGTGGGCAGGTGCTAAAGTCCTGCTGGTAAAGGAAATCAGCATCTCCATAAAGCTTGTCAGCAGAAGGAAGCATGAAGTGCTCTAAAATCTCCTGGTAGATGGCTGCATTGACTATGGACTTGATAAAACACAATGGACCAACACCAGCAGACGTCACGGCACCCCAAATCGTCCCTGACTTCGGAAACTTCACACTGGACTTCAAGCAGCTTGGATTCTGTGCCTCTCCACTCTTCCTCCAGTCTCCAGACCTTGATTTCCAAATGAAAAGCAAAGTTGACTTTTATCTGAAAAGAGGACTTTGGACCACTGAGCAACAGTCCAGTTCTTTTTCTCCACAGCCACGTAAGACGCTTCTGACGTTGTCTCCGGTTCAGAAATGGCTTGGTAGCGAGCGTGGTGACTCTTCATGCACTGACTCCAGCTTCAGTCCACTCCTTGTGAAGCTCACAAGTCTTTGAATCAGCTTTGCTTGACAGTATTCTCAAGCTTGCAGTCATCCCTGTTGCTTGTGCACCTTTTCCTACCCAAATTCGTCAACTTTGCATTTAATATGCTTTGATACAGCACTCTGTAAACAGCCACACCTTTCAGTAATGACCCTCTGTGACTTACCCTCTTTGTGGAGGGTGTCAGTGTTCGTCTTCTGGATCATTGCCAAGTCAGCAGTCTTCCCCATTATTGTGGTTTCAAAGAACAAGAGATACCCGGAATTTATACTGTAGGGATGGTCATTAATTGAAACTCAAATGTAAATATTCTAATATTGTGAAATACTGATTTTTGACTTTCATGAGCTGTAAGCTCTAATCATCAAAATTAAAACAAAAAAACTTTTGAAATGTTTTACTCTACATGCAATGAAGTTAAAATATATGAAAGTTTCACTTTTTGAAACAACTTACAAGAAAAAATTAACTTTTTCACGACATTCTAATTTATTGAGATGCACCTGTACATGCTCTATTGCCTCCTTCCATGTTTCAGGACATCGAACGTCTAACATCCCCCCAGCAAAGCGAAGTGTCAAAACTAGTGCCCCTTTCAGAGAAATTGTCAGCGTGGAAATTACTGCCAAATATGTCTCCACAGGTCAAAAGGACTGTAGAGAAAGGCTACAGGATACTGTTTGTGCATCGTCCTCCACGTTTCAACAGCGTGTTCTCCATTTCCGTGAAACCAGAACAAGCGCATTTGTTGACACAGGAATTGCAAGCTCTGCTGGACAAAGGGGCTATAGAACATGTTCCCCGGCCAGAGAGAGAATTAGGCTACTAGAGCCAGTATTTTCTGGTTCCCAAGAAAGATGGGGGGGGGTTACGTCCAATTTTAGGTCTTCGCGGGTTGAACCGCTACCTCAGAATATACAATTTCAAAATTGATTTATGGCAATCGATCTCAAGGACACATATTTTCATGTAGAAATCTTGCCACAACATAGGAAGTTCCAGAAGTTCGCTTTTGGGGACGAAGCTTACCAGAGTCGGGTTCTTGGAATGGAAACTTCACCCCGAAGTAGTAATTTGGGAAAGATTTTATGAAGCAGAAGTGGACCTCTTTGTTTCACAGGAGACAGCACAATGTCCTCTCTACTTCTTTGTGACATCTCTACTTTTCTCTGCATCCTCTACAGCTCTGGCAAGAGGTCTCCCCTTGCAGCAAGTGTGTGATGTGGCAGGCTGGTCCTCTCTGCACAAATGTATGAGATTCTATAGTTTTCGATGTCCATGCTACTCAGGGCTCGCATGTCCTTGAGTCAACATCCCAAAGTCATGTCTGAGATCTCTTCAATGTTTGTGCGCACACACTACACAACCTTCACTATTAACCATTAAATAGTGAAAATTAACATTAGCTAAGCATTAATCAAGCATGTTAGTTCATGATATTGGAACTGGTGAACTAATGTTAATTAATTGAACCTTATTATAAAGTGTTACAATTAATCAATCAGCATAATACTGCTCTCTGTTATACTCTATTATTCTTTGTCATTTTGTGTTAGGGTGTTCCTAAAGAGCTACAGTGGCACATTTGAGACAGAGCAGTTTGATGATAAATGGGGCTGACTTTAACATAAAAGACATGGATAATGACAACTGCATCTGCAAGTGTGCACTCTTGCTCACAGGCGGTAAGCAGCTCGATATCAGTGGAGCAGGGTGAAGTTGATACTTCAGTGTTACAAAGCTTTATTCCCTTTGACTGTAAAAGTGTTGTTTGCATCAAAAGCCAACATCTAACAGAAAATTATCATTACTGACCTTGTTTTCTGAGATTTAGCACTTTAATCTTAATCATTTAATCTGGCAGCAACATAAAGCTCTGTCCAAGTTCTTTTAAGTGATCTGAACATGTTTCTAAATATGTATCTATAGTGTATCTAATCATGACTGTCATCAAATTTCTTACATATTTTTTCACAGTGAGTGAAATTACATGCTGTGTAACTGGTTAAATATTTGAATCAAGTCTGTGTGTGGGAATTAAATGTCAAACTGACATAACTTATTTGTTTCTTACCTTTTCCTCATTTTGTACATTGTGTTTTTATGTAATCTGCTCTTTACTGAAGGCTTGACTAACTGGTGTCATCAGCTTTTGCAAATTCATTAATTGGTTTCTAAAGTACAATTGGTAACACTTTATTTTGATAGTCCACTTTAGACATTCTACTAACTATAGTAACTTATTTGGCCATATTATTTCATTATAATTAAAAAAACAGCATACAACATATGCATGATAATTTATTTATTTTTAAATTAATACATGGCTTTTTTTTTTTAGCTTTGAACTATGTAGCCTTGATGGCAGTTGTCATTTAAACTAAATTTTGCTATTTTTTTTAAACTATAAAAAAGTACATTTTACAGTCTCTGTATAAATATATATGGAAAAAAAATACATGATTTATGAGCTGTAACCATATGATACTGTCACGCACAGTGCTCAATAATAAGCGCACGATGACAAAGCAGAATCCACAACAGTATTTTAACTAGATAGTAAAGTTTGGATACAAACTTTAAGTTGGCTTGAAAAAGCCTAGCCAGAAAGTTTGTGAAAGTTTTAAAAGATTGAAGTT
>JAFVLL020009385.1:0-12234 GCA_021397915.2 Tor tambroides | reverse complement strand
CTACACAAGGCTGGAATGGGCTACAAGACCATCGCCAAGCAGCTTGGTGAGAAGGTGACAACAGTTGGTGCGATTATTCGCAAATGGAAGAAATAACTGTCAATCTCCCTCGGACTGGGGCTCCATGCAAGATCTCACCTTGTGGAGTTTCAATGATCATGAGAACGGTGAGGAATCAGCCCAGAACTACACGGGAGGATCTTGTCAATGATCTCAAGGCAGCTGGGACCATAGTCACCAAGAAAACAATTGGTAACACACTACGCCGTGAAAGACTGAAATCCTGCAGCGCCTGCAAGGTCCCCCTGCTCAAGAAAGCACATGTACAGACCCGTCTGAAGTTTGCCAATGATTCAGAGGAGAACTGGGTGAAAGTGTTGTGGTCAGATGAGACCAAAATCTAGCTCTTTGGCATCAACTCAACTCGCCGTGTTTGGAGGAGGAGGAATGCTGCCTATGACCCCAAGAACACCATCCCCACCGTCAAACACGAAGGTGGAAACATTATGCTTTGGGGGTGTTTTTCTGCTAAGGGAACTGGACAACTGCACCACATCAAAGGGACATGACGGGGCCATGTACCGTCAGGACCAGGGCACTGAAGCCTGCCAGGGCATTGAAAATGAGTCGTGGATGGGTATTCCAGCATGACAATGACCCAAAACACACGGCCAAGGCAACAAAGGAGTGGCTCAAGAAGCAGCACATTAAAGTCCTGGAGTGGCCTAGCCAGCCTCCAGACCTTAATCCCATAGAAAATCTGTGGAGGGAGCTGAAGGTTCGAGTTGCCAAACTTCAGCCTCGAAACCTTAACGACTTGGAGAGGATCTGCAAAGAGGAGTGGGACAAAATCCCTCCTGAGATGTATGCAAACCGGTGGCCAACTACAAGAAACGTCTGACCTCTGTGATTGCCAACAAGGGTTTTGCCACCAAGTACTAAGTCATGTTTTGCGAAGGGGGTCAAATACTTATTTGACTCATTAAAATGCAAATCAATTTATAACTTTTTTGAAATGCGTTTTTCTGGATTTTTTTTGTCTCTCACTGTTCAAATAAACCTACCATTAAAATTATAGACGGACCATTTCTTTGTCAGTGGGCAAACATACAAAATCAGCAGGGGATCAAATAATTTTTCCCCCCACTGTATTTCTATGGACATTTCTGCCACGGAATAAATATAAAAATAAAATAAAAAAAGGTAATTGCTACTTTTTGTCTCACAATCTGGACTTTTCTGAGGAAAAAAAGAAGTCATAATTGTGAGATATAAAATTCAGACTTTTTTCTCTTGCAGTTTATACTTCACAATTCTGTTTATGTCTTGGTTCTGACTTGTTTCTCAGAATTCTGAGAAAGAGTTTACTTCTTGGAACACTGCTTTTTTTTTTTCCTCATGTAACTGCAAGTTACAAACTCGCCATTGAGTTTTTTCTTAACATTGCGAGATATAAACTCAGAATTGCAAGAAAATTCAGAATTGTGAGATAAAAAGTCGCCATTATTTTTTTATTTTTTATTCTGTGGCTAAAACAGGCTTCCATACACTTCAGTATCTTGCGAAGGATCAATATGCATTATGCTGACATACCATTGATTATTATTATATAGCCTGCTTAAAAATTTCAAAACAAGTTAAATCTGTTTAATGAGTTAGGTTTAAACTGGTTAAACTGAAGTTGTTAGGGACATTTACCCATCGTCTCTGTGGTTTGGCTTGCGGCCACACGCAGTGAGGCCAGGCTGGTGTCAGATCTCGGAGAGGCAGTAGAGGGGGAGGACAGGGCAGTGCCATTCACCTTGGACTCAGTCTGTGGCTAGGACATAGGTAGAAAGGAACCATATAGATTAGGCAGGGGACTGGACTCAAACATCAGCACTGGGTTGTACTTCTGTATTTCCAGATTCATTTGAAAACATTCGGTTATATATTTTCAACCCAAGACTTCACATTCTTTTACTGCCTAGTTTTTAAAACCTCACAAAACCCTCTCCAAACATTTATTGATGAGTTACTGGATTTTTTTCCAAGGACTTTCTCAAAACATTAACAACTGCAGAATAAAACAAGAGCAAGGGCTCTTAGAGTTGCTGTGTTTTTGCATCATTCAGTTTTTCAGAAACATGAAAGTCAAGACAAAACAATAACACAAGGATACACACAAAATAGTGCACTTGATGCCGCTAAAATATAGAAATAAAATAACCCAGACAGTTAAAGTGTTCAAAAACATTCACAGATGTCACAAACCCCTTTAGCAAACATGTAAATTGTAAATTCATTGTCATTCATATGTACAACAATATCCAGGGCTGAATATTGTTAATATACTATATTATTTACTACATTATTACAATAATATTAACACCTTTTAATGTCTGTTTCATATACATCCATTAATATAATATAATATAATATTTATTTATTTCAAGTACTACCGTTAAATAATTTACCATTCAAACGTTTGGGACTGAAAGTCTCTTATGTTCACAAAGGCAGCATTTATTTAATAAAAATCCAGTTAAAACAATAATATTGTGAAATATTACAATTTAAACTATTCCTATTTTAATATATTTTACACTTTTTCTATATTTTTTCAGGATTCGACTATACTACATTTTTGATCAATTTAATGCATCCTTGATAAATACAAGTATTTCAATTCTTCTTGGCTATATTATTTACACATGTATCTTATAACTGATATATTTACAATTACAGTACCTAAAAATAATCTGCTTTAATGATAAACAGGTTTGTCGCTGCACAACTATTTAAAGTGTGCTTTAATGAGTGTGTTTAAAACTTCCACCATTAACGATTCATAACACAAGACCAAACAGCCCTCTTGAATAAACAGTGCGCATATGTTAAACATAAGAACATGTTTATTAGCATATAACAGAGATAAAAACTGAAGTAATTGATGCTACTAAAACAAGAAAATACACTGGTAGGTAAAGGCTTGATTGTAAATGTAAAGAAAACTGAAGCTGAGGGTTATAAACAAAAAAACAACATCGATGAAGTGAAGCCAAAATCCATTGGCTCTGAACAAAGTGAGAGCTAATTTATCTCCGCGTTTATTGAGTCTGGTTCTTCTAGCTTCGGCCAAGTCGGCCACTGGAAGGAGCTGGAGTCTAGTGAGATTTTAGTTCAAAGGGTCCACAGAGAACACATGAAGCCATTTCTTCAAGAACAAATCTGATATAAATCCATTTGGCAGAGACCCCCAGTCGACTAATGTTTTTTTTTTTTAGAAGTAAGCATCGAGACATTACGCTTCATTCATCAAGACACGATGCAGACAGAATATCTGATTTCCCCTCTATTCAAGCAGAAGGAGACTGCTGAAGAAGTTGACATCAAACAAACTCCACAAACAAATTACAGAGAGAAATGGGTTGCTGGAGGAAGAATGACAGGTTGCTCAAAATGTCCTTTTGGCCACATAAAAGATCTGGCATCCCTCCTCAGCTTTAATAAGGACAGGATCAACAATGCCTGTTGTGTGGCAAGTATGATTCAACCTTCTTTGAAATATTTGGTATAAAGTATACTGCCAATAAGGACAGAAAAACATTTTGTCATCTGACAAAAAAAAAAAAAAGTGTACATTAATGCACCATAGATCTTTTCATACCAAGACTAAACAATGCTTCAAATTCAAACAAACAAAAAAAAACCTATTCAAACCATGTCTGATCAAATAAACTGATTGAACAACACAACAAAACCAAACCCTTGAATGATTAGAGTACAACATTTCAGTATGAATAAGTCCATAAAGATGCATTTAATTTAAAATCTTGTCCATGTATTTCATGCTAAAAATGATTCGCCGTAAATATGGCTGTATACTTAACACAATCAATATCATTTTGGCTTGCACAGTGCTGTGGACTAAACTCAAATAATTCTAAGTAGTAGTTATTATACAGAACAGTGAAGGACAAGGACAATTAACAGAGATGTCTGCATTCAAACAAAACAACATGAACTAACAATATTCCATATTATAGTTCCAAGTCTTTGGTTTAAACATCTATGAAAAAAAAAACTGCAATTTCCAAACTCAAAAGAAAGAAAAAATCTTTGATGACCAATTTTAAATTTAAAACAACGCTTTCAAACCACACAGTTGCAGAAAAATAACATCTTTAAACAGATGAAACATTTCAGGAAGATTGTGTCAAAATAAATCTTAGACTCTTTAACAAATTCCTGGAACTTGCAACTGTACAAAATGCACATGCAGATGCAAATCCCAGCTCTTATACAAAACAATTTCTATATTCATCCTGACAGCATCTAAATTTAGCATAAATATTTCCTTTGTTAAACTGATATAACGAACTCATATTTTAAACCTCGTGAGCTAACCTATTAAAACGCCTCATTTTGGCCGAATTTTAAGGAAACATTACATGTGTCCCTCATAGACCATATATAAAGAAGTGCCAGAATGCATTGCAATGAGTCAAGAGAAATATCAACTATAAATATACGTAATATATATTAATATACTGAAAAATATTGACTTTCCCAACAAAGTTAATTATTTATAGAACTACAAATATGACAAACATTAAAAGCCAAAAATAGACATTAAAATATACCAATGCTCTGGCCGTTTCATTTCTTCTGTCAACAATCAAAAGGAAGCACATGAACAGTGTTACATTCCACAGCTATGATTTGAAATACGCCTTGTAAATGATCAGTGTGCGATCCGAAGACATTTACTCGTAGCAAAGTTTAGACTTAAGACAGGAGCTGACACAACTGCTCGAGTTCCTTCAACAACACTTCCAAAAGTTGTTTTTCACTGGCAGAGAGTATAAACATGGATAAAATCTTAAGGATATGCGCCACCCACCTGCTCAAGTAACTGTCTAAGGCGTTTGAGCTGTGATTCCAGCTGTTTGTTGTGATCCTCCAGGATTTGCATTCTTGCTTCCAAACGTCCCTTGTGCTGTCGCAGTAGTTTAGCTTCAGCGATCAGTTCAGCGTCGCGTGGACTCTGGGGTGAGACGGGCAGCATCTGTGGGGGTGAGGGCAGCGGCGACAGACCCTTGTGGTCATGTGCCTTCTTCAGACGATCATACTCTGCTTGCAGCTTCCTGCACAACAGGGAAGACAACTTCAGAAAGAAGCCTACAAAACAGCGACTTTAGAAAAAGGCAGAGTCTGACAAATAAATAAGCATGTGCTGTTAGCATAGACTGCTGGTTTTCTATGGCATGGTTGGCAGACCATGCAGCAAAATACACTATTGTTCAAATATCTGGATGCATTAAATTGAACAAAAGTAACATTAAAGACTTTTTTTAAAATTCTATTTATCAAAGAATCCTAAAAAAGCATCACCGTTTCCACAAAAATATTAAGCAGCACAATCGTTTTCAACACTGATAATAATAATAAATGCAAGCAAATCAGCATTTTAGAATGATTTCTGAAGGATCATGTGACACTGAAGACTGAAGTAATGGCAGCTGAAAATTCAGATTGCCATCAAAGAAATAAAATAAATTTTAAAATGTTAAAATAGCAAACAGTTATTTTAAATTATAATCATTTGTATACAATATTAGTTTTTACTGAATAAATGCAGCCTTGGTGAGCATAAGAGACCTTATCAACCCCAGACTTTTGAAGGGTACTGTATATTTTTTGAAATATTGCTAATATATTTTAGGGTTCGAAAATACATATTTGAAACAATATTAAATCTGTTTGATTATTTCTGCTTTCTCATCTACTCACAGTATTAATATAGCTCACTGTGTGTAATATTAGACTCAAATGTGTAGCCCACGTACTTGACTCAGCAGCGTGGGAAGATTTGTGTGTGCTAGGTAGTACTTGGATGGTCAGATGCTTTTGAGGATATTTGAGAATCATTTATTGAAAGTACAATCAAATACTTAAATCGACTAATATTACAAAATACAGATGAGCTAATATAGAAAAAGATATAGGGCATTTTTGTCTGTGAAAACTGATAAGCTTGTTTATTTACTATGCCCAATTATGGTTAGCTGCATTTTATTATTATCATGTTAACTCTTTAGTATAGGGACCAATTCTTACTATTAACTAGTTGCTTATTATCATGCCTATTATTAACATATTGACTGTTTATTAGTACTTATAAAGCACATATTCTGCATGACCATATTCTACATCCCTAATCTTAACAACTACCTTACTAATTATTAATAAGCAGCAAATTAGGAGTTTATTGAGGCAAAAGTCGTATTTAATGGTTTGTTTATAGAGAGAATTGGACCTTAAAATTAAGTGTGGCCATTTTCATTAAGCATTTTGCTGAAAACAATTACTAACTTAAAGGGATAGTTCACCCAAAAATGAAAATTTGATGTTTATCTGCTTACCCCAAGGGCATCCAAGATGTAGGTGACTTTGTTTCTTCAGTAGAACACAAACGAAGATTTTTAACTCAAACCGTTGCAGTCTGTCAGTCATATAATGGCAGTCAATGGTACTCACGGCTTTGAGAGAAAAAAAACAAAACATACACAGACAAAACCAAATTAAACCCTGTGGCTCGTGACGATACATTGAGGTGTAAAGACACGAAACGATCAGTCTGTGCAAGAAACTGAACAGTATTTATATCGTTTTTTACCTCTGATCCACCACCCGGTCCAACTGTCCTGAGCACGTTCACAATAGCTGGTGCGTGACGCGTCGTCGTCTTCTTGCTTTACGGCGGATCGCAGACTTATAAGTGCATTACTACCACCTATCTCTCAAATGGACCATTGACACTCCTAACTGAGGTGTAAAGTGGCAGTAATGCACTTATAAGTCTGCGATCCGCCGTAAAGCAAGAAGAAGAAGACGCGTCACGCGCCAGATGTTGCGTGAAGAGCTCAGGACAGTTGGACCAGGCGGCGGATCAGAGGTAAAAAACAATATAAATACTGTTCAGTTTCTTGCACAGACTGATCGTTTCGTGTCTTTACACCTCAATGTATCGTCACGAGCCGCAGGGTTTAATTTGGTTTTGTCTGTGTATGTTTTTTTTTCTTTCTAAGCCGTGAGTACCATTGACTGCCACTATATGACTGACAGACTGCAACAGTTTGAGTTAAAAATCTTTGTTTGTGTTCTACTGAAGAAACATAGTCACCTACATCTTGGATGCCCTTGGGGTAAGCAGATAAACAACAAAATTTCATTTTTGGGTGAACTATCCCTTTAATGCATGATACTTAAAACATGTGATTTACAAAAATCGCTGTGCACGTAAATAAGAGGAGAGAGCTGTTTTATTACAAATTTCTGAAAATGTAGTGTGTCATCCCAGACATATGCTGATGAAATACAGTCCATTGTACACCCATCCAATTTCATTTAAAAAACCAATCAATTGAATTATAAAGGAAATGGATATGCAATCAAACCTGTTTTCCTGCTCCAGATCGTTGAGCACTCTCTCAAGCTCTCCCTTCTCTTCAGTCTCCATTGAGATGAGGATCTGAGCGGGGCTCTGCGGCTGGCTGAGAGGAGAGCCTTGATTCAGACTCTGGCAGTAGTGCTGGATCAGCAGATGCTCATCATCCCTACAACAGCAACAACAACAACAACACCACTCCATTTCCAGTTCACTACATCACATCCATTGCTCAAGATTTTAATTATCATTTGCTGCCTTAAACTCCTAATAACTGAAAAATACATCAGCGCAATCGGCTTGTGAGCAGTAAGCTGGTCTAAATACAATCCTATTGTTTTAATACCACAAAAACTGCAGAATAAGAGCATTTACATGTAATCGTTTTATAATAATTCAATCTGAGCGTGCTGGGAAAATGATATGGGTTCATTACCGATCTCCACTGCTTTGTGTACGGGTGGAAAGAGCTTATATGAGAAATGTATTTTATTTATTATAAAATGAAATAACATGATTTTTAGAGAAACTCTTCCTACGATAAGCACTTTCACAGACACATTTGCACATTTTTAAGTTCAAAAGGAGATGCCTCCAGGCAACTGCAAACAGTTAAAAGTATGCAAAGCGTAAGTAGATCAGTTTTAGGTTCTACACACACTATTAGATTTATTTATGGTATGATACTATGTACAGTAGAGTGTAAAAGAGTTGCAAGCTCACATGCTTTCATTGGGTGATACATTGTCATTCACATAGGAGCCATTTCGGTTCTCCATTTCAGCTAGCCTGTGAAAACACAATATCATTCTGGATTCATTCATGAACAGCTCATGCAGTTGCATTCGTTCACATCAGTAAGGCACCACTGCTCCAACTTACGTGCTTAACATTAACGCAAACGCATTTTGTGTGTTACTAAACACTGCAAGCAACAGTCATATTCAGAAATGCGTATTCATTCTGTTACCATTCATCAGGTTAAAATATAAATTTCAAACCCTTGAAAATGTATCAATAATGGTATAAATGGTTCATTTCTACAGTATGACGCATTTGTACCATTCTACGGTATACACCATCACATTACCCAGCAGTCAGGTCTCTTAAATATACAGTTACACGGTAACACCAAAATAACCATGCTTAAAAAAGACCAACCTGCTAGCGTAATGCTCGATGCGTGAGTGGGTGTCGTCATGGGAGAGTTGGGGGGAAGATGCCGGCCTACCAGTGACAGAAGAGCAAAGGTCAGAAAACAAGGATGAACTAAATATATCAATATTATGTTATGGAGAAAGAACATTTTATTTAACTCTGAGCATTACTATACAAATTAAACAGGGTTGCTATATATCCAATAGAATCAAATATGAGGATATAACATTAATCAGGAATTACAAACCCACTATTATTTTAGTGACATACTATCCGATGTATAGTTTATTGCAACTTATAATTCAGCTCAATTTGGTCAAATAAGCAAACCTTTTTCCCAATATTTGGAGCTAAATATATGCAAATACACAATATAATGTTCAACAGTTTGGGGTCTTTAATATTTTATTAATGTTTCTGAAAGAAGTCTCTTATGCTAACAAGATGCGGATTTATTTGATGATAAATACAATACATACAGTACAGACAATTTAATAACTTTTGCTCAATAATGCATCCTTGCTGGATAAAAATTTTAATTAAATCTCTTTTCTTTTCTTAAATACTTACCCAAATGGTGTATCATGCAAGTTTCTTGAGCATCAAATTAGCAGAACAACTTAATGCTCAGGATATGTTTCTTATTATCTTCTTATTATCAATGTTAAAAACAATTGTGCTGCTTAATATTTTTGTAGAAACCGTGATTTTTTTTTTTTTTTAAGGATTCTTTGATGAATCCAAAGTTTAAAAGATCAAAATTTCTTTCAAATTAAAATATATTAGGAACATTATGAATGTCTTTTCTGTAACTTTGCTAAATAAAGTATTAATTTCTTACTTAAAAAAAAAAAAAAAAAAACTGACGCCAAACTTTTGAACTGTAGTGTATGTTACAGTGTAGCTCACACCCAGTGATTTAACATAATGATAACCGTTTTTAAAAGAGTACCTACACCACAGTAACATGTTAGTCTAGCAGATGAATGGTGGAAGCCATGGGATGGACACATTCCAAAATATCTCACAGTTTTGACAATGGAAGATGAGTGTTTCATGGAGACTTGTGTATAATTTCATATAGAACGGCAGAAGACTTTTGGAGTGATGAAACAGCTATATCACTATATGATTTGCTTAAATTTGCTGACCAATAGAACAATGGACACTGCACTGAACTGAAGGAATTGTAGAAACTCAATTCTGATTTACTCTGCCATTAGACTTTCAAATTTGAGTTTCAATAAAACTTTGACGTTCAAATGCACTTAATTTCAAATTAGGACTAGGGGTCATATTGTAAGTGTGATGTGAAAATCCTGAATGTTCTTCAGTGGCACTGTTTGCATTACGTGATCCAGTAAGCAGCTTGTTGTGGATGTGCGTGAGTGTGTTGGTGTGTGGATGTACTCACGGATGGTCAACAGGCCAGAAGTTGATCAGTGTAACAGGACTGCAAGACAAAAAAAAAGATGTAATGATGGACAGGACAAGTAGATGCATTGAAAGCATGATAATGACATGATTGTTAAGAAGCACCAAACACACAAACCCACTGATATGACAACACAGTTAAACCCTAACTGCATTTGTAGTGGCCAATAACATACACACGATAATCAATTCACTTGCAAAAACTGTTTGTTGAGAAATAGTTTGAGTCAAAATTGCTGGTTGTGTGTTAGGATTGAAATGAAAAAGGAAAAAAAAAAGTTAATGCTGTAAGAATAATGCGTGTAAGCATTTAGCACAGCTTTACGATTACTTTGACAGACTGCACACATTTGCAGCTGCTCCTCTACAGGGGGAAAAATAATTCCACAGCATAAATACTCCTACTGTGAACACGAGTAATGATCAATGTACACGGTAAAGCAGAAAAAACATCCAAGCAAAACTCTTGCAGCTGCAATTTGAGGTTAGCAAGTGTTCAGAGTCATCTTTATTTGTCTTGTTTGCTACTGTTTGACCAGGTTAAACTGTTTTATTTAGAGTGTGTCAGATGAAATGCAGCCTTTTCTTCATGTCAGTATTCAAAATGTAAAGAAACAGTTCAAATTTAACATTTTATGGCATTTTTGGCTGAAGAGCTTTAGCAGCCAAAATGTAGGTGAATTCATTCTTTTCTTTTTTCTTTTAATTTTGAGTGGATTTAAACAGGATGAGACAACCCTTTTCAACTATGAGCCTGCTATGAGCCATGTTTCTTACTATGCATAAAACGTAGGTATTTCTTATAATAGTTCTTGCTGTAAATATATCATTAAGTGTGTCAGTGTCATTATTAATGAAAACAAAAACTATTAAAAATTATATATATATATATATATATATATATATATATATATAATTGAAATAAAGCTAAAATAAAGTTAAATATAAATATTAGATGAACATTTTAAAAATAAACAAAAATTATAAATGTTGCCTTAGCAACTAAATTTAAAAAAAAAAAAAAAAAAAAAAACTTAAATTGAAGTACTAAAATGATTAAAGCTGAAATTAAAACCCGAACAGAAACAAAAAAAAAAAAACTAATTAAAATGTTTTCATTGCGGTTTCTTTCAATAACAGCATATACATTTTTTTAAAATGTTACAATTAAAATAAACTGAAAATATAAAAATAAAAGGAAATATTAATAAATTCTATAATAGTTTATAAATAATACTAAAATAGTTGGCCAGTATGATCCTAAATCAGTCTAAACATTCCCTTATGATCAACTATCCATTGTTCAAAATATTGTCGCCACATTAATTCTGCTCTCTTGATAGCATCTGGAGTTGCAGTGCTATGCGCACTGTGCTTTTAATAAAAATAATAGGCAATGAAGTGAACACAGAAAAGCACGAGTCTCACGTCTCCATGTTGTCTCCCTCAAGGATGGTCTGGACGGGAAGGTAACCCATGCGAGGATGCTTGGCAAAATAGCGCTTTGTCCTGAACTTGTTCTTCAACACCTTGGCAAAGTCTCTCACGTCCTCTCCCGACGTCGTCTGAAGTAAAAGGACACAGAGACACAAAAAGTTATAATTTGCACTTTAATCTTAAAACACATTGACTTTGACATCAGCCAGATACTAAACTTCCAATGCAGTGCGATAAAGGCAAATAGCAAAAAACCTACCGGTGTGCAATATTCAACCATAGGGTACTGCATCTTATGACCTTTAGCCACTCTGCCAGAAAAGAAGCAGCTTTGGCAGATATCATAGTTAAAGTGCTTTAAACTCCGGTACCTGTAGAGACCAGACAAAAACAGTGAGATCAGTGAGATCAGTCATTGCCAAAACATTCAAAACATCCTGGATCTGAAGGGACATGCACGCCAGATTATTTCCCGGAAAACATTATTACATCTTGATCCTCCAGGTGGAGCTGTTCCCTGTTCTCACATCCTCTCAATAGAGAGCATACAGTCATTCTACCATATTCTCTAATAGTATAATAGTCATTCTAATATGAGGAAAAATTCTGAAGAGAATTCTTTCATGATTTACCTACAAAATACATACACTATTGGTCAAAAGTCTGGGATCAGCAAGTTTTTGTTTTGTTTTTTCTTTAAGAAAGTATTACTTTTATTCAGCAAGGAGGCATTATGTTACAAAAGCTTTTTTTTTTTTTTTTTTTAAAAAATA
>JAFVLL020009384.1:0-27426 GCA_021397915.2 Tor tambroides | reverse complement strand
TATATAGTTCAAATAGTAAGTTCAAATAATAAAATCTAAAAACTCTTGCTGCTTAACATACTTGAGTTTGTTCAGTCTGTTGTTTGGGTTGTTGAGTAGCTTCACTCCTGAATCTCCTGGGTGATTGTAGCTCAGATCCAGCTCTCTCAGGTGTGAGGGGTTTGAATTCAGAGCTGAAGACACATAATGGCAGCCTTCCTCTGTCACCATACAGCCAGACAATCTACAAACACACACAGAAACAGTCCATCCACATTACATTAGATTGGCAGTCAGATGTAACTAACACATTTTTGTGGTAGCTGTTATTTTTTTGTAATTTCAGTCACAAAAGTGAAGTAAACATAAACATTTATACTCCAGTAAAGAAGAAATGTACTTTAGAACTGAAACAAAATTTCCATATTGTCACTAGACATCAAACCTACCAATTTTAACCTCCTGAGGTTGGCAAAGATGCCACCGTGTTTAGTTGCATTTTTCCACCTAATAACTGTAAGGAATTAGGTCTTATCGAGTTCAAATGGTTCAAAGGAACTTAAATCCAAAGGATTCGGAATCAACTTTATTAAATCTGATTCGGAATTAATAGTTTACACCTTGTCAACTATTCGTCCAGCGAAGAGTTGAAATTAGTATATCATACCAATTCTGATGTTTATATTATTCCCACGGCCATATGGTAATAATACAAGTGATATTTTATTAACTGTGAGCCAGGTAACTGGATCAAAAGGCACGGTACATTAGCTTATAAGCATATCACACAAGACAATGCTCTTTGCAATGAAACAAGAATTTATTGAGTTACTCTAAGATACATGAACTAAACTACTAAAAGCACACACACATATGTGCACACATACAGTTCAGGGAATGAGAGCTATGGAGTTTGAATGGAATCCCAAAAGTCTAGTATTCGCTACTATTTCTTAAAGAGCAGGTGATATGCGTTTTCGAAAAAGATCTTACTTGCAGTTCGTAACATAGCTATACTTCGATGTAAACAGTCTGCAAAGTTGTTAATAAAAAAAGTGCATGATAAATAAAGATATTGGTTCTCAAAAGAAAGACTAGACCGCCGTAACGAAGTCGTTATATTTTCAAATGTTCTGGCTGTTATCCATCTACGTCTCTAGTTAACACATTAGCAAAATCCCCGCCTGCCCGCGAAATAGGAACACTCTGACATGCCCACAAACACTCCTGCTAGTTAGTGTGTTTACATTATGTCGAGAAGACGCTGTGTTCTGCTCTGTGAAAGCAAGTTTGTTTTGTTTTCATTGCCAAAAGATGACGATGTCAAGAATCAGTGGTTAAAATTCATTTTTTCCATGATACCACAGCAATACAATTCCAACCATCTGTTGTGTTCTCGTCATTTTACAGAGGATTGCTTCTCTAATCTTGGCGAGTTCAATGTGGCATTCACTAAACGCTTGTCCATTAAAGACAAGTCCGTACCTTCTTTATTTGGACCAACAAGTGTCTCCGAACGACAACCTGTAAGTATGCTTAATACGCTATGTGCACATTATCAATTGAGAGCTAAAAAAATCTAGTTTTTTGTGCTAATATGTGCAGTGCAGCTTTAGGTTTCCAGGTAAACCACAATATTACTGTCTTACTGAAATAGTTCCGATAATTCGCTGTGAACCTATTATTTCCTAAGAATGCATCAATGTAGACTGTCGTTTTTGTAATTACTTAGTTTAATGTGTAATAATAAAGAATGTGTTACATAAACTGCCGGACACAGAGGTAGTTGTAAAACACAATGAGTTTATTTACAGGATCTGAGAGAGTGCGTCGATGGAATTGGTGATAAGAGGTGAGTAGTGATCTTTTGGGTATCTTGCGGATGATTAGTGAGGATTCTGACTGTGAGTTTGTCATCCACAGGAATCGGGCGTAGAGAGTACGTGAGGCCCAGGAGCACAGAGCAATCCAGCACAGCTTCGGAGGATCTGAGGGCGAGGGAGACAACAGGGAGGAGAACAGGAGGTAAGTTCAGGCAGGTAAGGAGTACAGAGGGTATATTCACCATGCGAGTTCAGTAGATGGGAGTCCACGTTGCACGAACGAGATCGGACACTGAGTGAGCTGAGGTGAGTGCTCTTATGGGGTTCTTGATGACAGTGGTGATGGTGTGCAGGTGCGTGCGATTAGAACTCGGGTGAGGTGGATCGTGGTAATTGGCTGAGGGTGGAGCCTGGCCGTTCTGTGACAGAATGTACACATATTTTGGTTTACAAACTAGATTTTTTCATCAGTAAATCGCATTAGCACTCGGCTAACGTATCCACCATTGTTGTTTTGTTAAGTGTTTGCAGTTTAGCAGCTAAACTTTAGCTGTGGGCACGACTCGCTTGCACAAGTGTTAAACAAAATGTTTGTTATTATTTTAAGAATGGACTGGAGCACTATATTAATGTTTTATGTAAAGGTGCATGCCCTGTCAGGGGTAGCGTTTACAAAGTTGCTCAAGTACTTCTCTCCACAGAAACTCCAGGTAATTTAAAACTGTAATAAAGCTATTGTTGTTAGTTCACATCAACACTGAAAAAGGTCAATGAATAACCATGGTCTCAAAGGTTCAAAGCAGCACTTGTAATTGTTATAAACTTTGTTACATTGCACAAATTGACTCATAAAATGACTCATGAAATTTGTAATCCAAAAAACTTTATATATAAACAAACAATATTTTTTATGTACAACTGTATATGTACACAGAATATTTTATGTACACATGTATCATTGGCTCATAAACATTAAAACTTCTGTATGTGTTATAGGCAACTGCATCATCTGGCGTATCACAGCTTTGTTAGCTGGTGCTGGGTCTACTTAGGCCAGCATGTGAGGTTCGTCATTTCTTCCTGTGCTGTAGCCTGGATACGCCTGGAGTTTCCTGATCTGGCTGGCCAGTATGTTGGCTTTCGACCACCTCTCAACTGAATTAGGAGACATGACGGGCAATTGTTTCCTCCTTAGAAGGTCTCCCAAATTCCAAAGCCATGGCCTTCGGAATTGGAATTGCATTTAACTCCTCAACAAGAGGAGTTGGGTCTGCAATGACCTCCTCAAAGACCAGCCTCAGCAGGTCATCTACATGATCTGAAAAAGATAAAAAGAATTGTATTTTTTAAATTTTAAATTTTTCATACAAATTATTAATACAAACTTACTTGCCTCTTGTCCTGCCCAGAAATGTGCCATACTCACTTCCATATTTGTTATGGATGTTCTGTAGGGTATATGGATTAAGACAGTTGGCTTCAAAACCTGGATGGTGTATCATGCATTGGAGGCACTGGAATCTGTTTAATTCTTCTTACAACCTAATAAGGAAAAAGACTTTTATTAAATGGTAACATTACTACATGCCATGCTTTGAGTGTAACAAAAGTTTATGAAATATTTTTCTACCTAATATTACATAAAACAGGGCATTTAAATACAATGAATAGTCGTCAAAAGCCAAACAAATACAGCAAGTTATTATACTACCTGCCATAATTCGTGACAGCACAGGTTTTCAGCCTCACTGGGCATGCTAACACAGTTCCCACACGTGCACCTCAAATAAGTAAATAATAATGAATGCAATAAAACGTACTCGGTTACTTACGTAACCTCGGTTCCCTGAGATACGGATATGAAAACTCCTTTTTCTCTGAGGACTGAAGACTTTTACAATCACGCAGTGTAACTGCACGGCCATTGGTTCATGCACTGATTAAAATACAAACCAATGGCTCAGCAGCGGAGCTGCACGAGCCTATGGCGATGAAGCCTGCCAGAGCCCGCCAGAATGGGCGGGGCCATCTGGCTATATAAGCGGGCATTTCGCCATAGGATCTCAGGTAAATTCGACTGAAGCGATGACACTGAGTCGTGCAGCGTCATGGCACGGCAAGGAACGCAGTACTCGTTCCCGTATCTCAGGGAACCGAGGTTACGTAAGTAACCGAGTACGTTCCCTTTCGATACTTCACTCGTACTGCGTCGCTAGACGCTATGGGGAACAAATACAATCCCGCCATGCCATGAAAGGAACGACTGACA
Organism: Tor tambroides; assembly: GCA_021397915.2. Classification (NCBI taxonomy): domain Eukaryota; kingdom Metazoa; phylum Chordata; class Actinopteri; order Cypriniformes; family Cyprinidae; genus Tor; species Tor tambroides. Next base: position 23,355 of record JAFVLL020009384.1, on the reverse strand, counting down.
TGAACTGGCCTTGAGCAATAAAAGTTCAGAGGGACCAATGTATATGCAGGGTGAGCACTGCAGGAGGCAGGAGGGCTGAACTCACTGAGGTCAACTCACTGAGGTCAAGACATGTACCCATGTCTTGGTTTTAAAATAACTTTGGAGTCGTTAGGCCCGAACTCAAGACAGGCAGGGCTTATCGAGAGAGCCTGCAAGTCACCTACTCGCTTAACCGATCCTAACGCCAGTAGCAGAGCGGTTTTTAGCGACAGTGTCTTCAAATCTGCAGAATGCAGTGGCTCAAAGGGGGAGCCTTTGAGGGCTCTCAGAGCCATGGGCAGGTCCCACGTAGGGACTGTGGGGGACCGGGGTGGATAGAGCCTCCTGGATCCCCACAGGAAATGGACAACTAGGTTGTTCTGGCCCACCGACTGTCCGGCTATAGGAGCATGAGAAGCTGCCACATAGACTGAGCGTGGAAGGAGAGCGGCCCTTATCCAACAGCTCTTGTAGGTAGGACAATATCGCCGATATGTCACACGAGACTGGGTCTTCGCCACGGGCTGCGCACCAGGCGGAGAAGACCGACCACTTAAGGCCGTAGAGACGTCTTGTAGACGGGGCTCTAGCCTGTGAGATAGTATTCAGGCCAACAGAAGCACTCTGTGCCTGTGTTCCCTGACTCGCCTGATTACCTGAGGGATCAGAGCGATCGGGGGAAAAGCATACAGGAGGAGGTTGGGTCACTCGTGGGCCAACGCGTCCTCGCTCTTCCAAAAATAAGTTGTCTTTTGAGGCAAAGAGGTCGACCTCTGCCTTGCCAAAGATCTCCCAGATCTCCTGAACCAGCTGAGGGTGGAGCATCCACTCTTCTGAGGGGACGTTGCTCCGAGATAGCATGTCTGCTCCTCGTTTCAACACACCGGGCACATGTGCTTCCCTCAATGAACGCAGGTTGAGATGTGCCCACCCCAAGAGGCATTTTACCATCTCAAAAAAGCATTTCGAGGTGAGCCCGCCTTGGCGATTTTTATATATATATATATATATATATATATATATATATATATGACACCACTGTTATGCTGTCTGAGTGGACTAGCACATGGTGTCCCTTCATGTCTGGTAAGAAGAGTCTGAAGAGCTCAACATACTGCCATCATCTCAAGGCAGTTGATGTGTAGCTGGCCTTCTGCATCCGACTAGGAGCCGAATGTTGGTCTGCCTTCGCACAGAGCTCCCCAACCTGTGTTGGACGTGTCTGTCGAGACAACCTTCTTTCTGTGAATCAAACCCATAGTCACGCCCTGCTTGAACCACTGTGGGTCTTTCCAGGGGGCCAGAGCTGTAATGCAGGCCTGGCTCACCCTGATGCAGATGCGTCCATGACGCCACGCATGGGGCAGAATTTGTGGTTTCAACCAGTACTGAAGGGGTCTCATGCGGAGCAGGCCCAACTGAAGAACTGGTGATGCAGAGGCCATGAGGCCCAGCATCTTTTGAGATGTTTGAGAGGGTGCGAGGCTCCAATTTTGAAGGAAGCCACGAGCTGCTGTATGGCCAGTCGACGTTCTGGCATGACTACCGTCCTCATGTGGACTGAGTCGAAAGCTGCTCCCAGGAATGAAGTTCGTTGGGTGGGAGACAGAGAGCTCTTGGCAAAATTGACCCTGAGTCCCAGGCATTCTAGGTGGCTGAGGAGGAAGGATCTGTGATTTAGAAGCTCGTCCTCCGACTGGGCCAGAATGAGCCAGTTGTCGAGGTAATTCAGAATGCGGATTCCCATCCGTCTCAGTGGGGAAAGAGCCACATCCATGCACTTTGCAAAAGTGCGGGGAGCTAAGGACAGTCCAAAGGGAAGGACTGTGTATTGATAAGCCACTCCCTCAGAGGCTAATCTCAAGAATCATCTGTGGTGGGGGTTAACCCTAACCGTCTTCAGTCCTCGGAGAAAAAGGAGTTTTTCCCCCATAGCCTCTAGCGATGCAATACAGGTGACGTATCGAAAGGGAACTACTGTCGCATCGTGTAAAGTACCACATAAAAAGTTTAAACTTACCACTGAGAAATGTCCTGATCAAGTCATGCTTGCGATGGAGTTTCAACTTGAGCGATTGCATCAGTATCATCCTCGGACTCGGGCTCTAATTGATAAGGTAATATCGATGCCATTTTTTTAACCTAATATTTTTTTTCTATTAATAACCCCTTTCGGCGCAAAAAAATTAATTATGGTAGTGGGCGTTTTGTTTCTGACACTCATTGTATACGGAAAGACCAAGCACAACAGACTTGGCCAGCTGACCAATCAGAGCAGAGTAGGCTTATGGACGGAGGGGTTTACAGACCTTAAGCTTCGAACTAATTGTTTTGAAATCATTGAGAAATGACTCTAATATTAAATGTATATTCTGAGAAAATTACAATGTTTTCTGACCTTAGATGCATTTAAACCTGTTGTAGGGGACTATGGCTTTTAGCTGCTTAAGAAGATTTTTTTTCTTACACCAGCTTCAGTAAGAAAGGAGACCTTAGCTGTGTGCCACAGTGAAGTGCGCGCACTTCAAAGTCTGGACTTCGAAGGCCACGCCTCCGACGCGCCGCCTTTGCAGGATTTCCTAATTGCGCCACTAGGGGTTCCAGATTACCGCTCCTGTCGCATAGCAACGGTGCAAGAGGAGAGCTGCCATCCTGACAGGATAGGTGGAGCCAGAATTGCTCATTTTTGTTTTTATTTTACGTCATAATGGAGGAGACGGTGGGAATGTTTCACCCACAGTTTGTTGTGTCCAGATTACAATGATAAATGCAGGTATTGGGTTGGAACTTGCTTGAATAATGTAATAATACATATGAAAAACACAAAATTACACACACACACACACACACACACACAGCAGTTCAAATGCTGACTGAAAGATGCGATTTTATATAGTTTATTGTCTTGACCATGGTGAACATATTTAGACAGGTTTGCAATCCTGATTTTTTAGTCAGTTAAAGAATTTAAAAAAAACTGAGCATTGTTAAAAAAATAGAGCATTGTTCAGCTCAATGTTCAGTGACAGCTGTGACAGCTGAATAGAGCTCTGTATGGCAGGTCTGAATCATTCGGATGCAGCCTTTGATAGGAGTCACAGCTGTAGTTAGCAACAGTTTGTTAATATTCTGATAATAAATGTTAGTTTCATTTTCAAAATAATCAGTGGTGGACTGTAAGGAAGTACATTCATTAAGTATTCTCATACAAATGTTAAGTACTAAGGGTTCTTTTTCTCACAGGACAGCAATACTACAAAAATGTGGTCTTTTACAACATGATGTATTGTTGTACATTAAACTACCCAACAGTATATGAAGTAGGCAACTTTAAATTTAACAACCTTGAACATATTCAGAAGTCAAATGCAACATACACTGTACTGCAGCAGTAATTTTAATGCAAAACCATCCTGAGGAGTTCTTTTTCAGAACAATACATACCTTTCCTTTTACTCTTGATACGTTAAACCCCTGGGGTCGACAAACGCATTGGTGCGTTTTGGTGCATTTTTTTTGAAAGCCCCTAAAAGGAACTTAAAGTACTCTGTGAGTTTTAATCGTACAGATAAGAGTAATACATCAATCGAATCTGTAAAGCATCTACTTTTATTTGTATACACTCATAATAACAACACAACTTTGTAATTTTATAAAATAAAGAAATCAAACAGGGTGTGCTCTCTGTCTTCTCCGTCTCCGCGAACTGCATTTAGAAACGCGTCACTAAAATGAACTGTAACTCAGCAAATACTCAACACAGAGACATGAGAGTCATATCTATAGAAAGCTTCAAGTGTCTCCTTTTAAATGAAGTAAGTCATATCGAAAACAAATATTCTGTGATGAAGTAATCCGTATGAAACCAACACGATGTTCAGTCTTTCCCGTCTACCTCATTATTTCTAATGAGATACCGCCCCCTCGCAGCACGCGCCGTTCATATGTAAATAACCACGTGAGACACGCACGCATGGAGACGCCCAACACAAACAAAGAGTGAGAAGATCCTTCGTCGCGGATACTGTTCATTTCTGCAAGAAGACGCGCTGAGTAAGGCTGGATTACCCTCAAAAGAACAATATTTCATCCAGAAGAGAAGATCAATCTGACGAGTAAGTAATGTTTCTTTTTTGCATTAGTTAAAACCTATTAACCCGCACCAGGACGCCGGCGCACTGAATGCTCTTTGTTTGCACATGTCATTGTTTATGAATAGAGTAAATGATACGGGGCAAAGTTAATCTTGACAAACTATGTATCATTTTGAAGGTCTAAGCCTCAAGCTTTGATAATAGATCGCTGTTTTTCGATTGAAAACGTATAAGGAGTGTATTTGCTAAATTTGTGTAAGCAGTACACATCAAAACATGCAGAATAAAAATGCAGTACATACCAGATTCGTCTTAACGAGTCACAAATGCATCCACTGCTGAAATCCCAGTTTAGTTAAAAAGGCAAGGGTCCACAGAACAACATCCCATAGAGCACTTTTAGTCCAACGAAACAATAACGTTGTAATATGGATGGTAATTCCTTTGTTATTGTGACATAAACTTGAACACATTACTAGTTGGGTTTTTCCTGAACGACAACATGATCAATGCTACGCATCTAAGAATGTTTAGACCTTGTTTATTATTAATACTCTGTTCACAAATAGATTTTAATAACGTACTAAACAATAATTAGTATCTCAGATATAAAATGTATTTTTTTTACAATAGTACAGAGCATGTGTGAGTCTATGGCTACAAAACCAATATATATATACAGATGCTCCTGATATTAACATGCTCACAAATGTTTGTTTTTTTTTGGTTGTTTGTATTTTATTGAATTAGATACCTGCACCACAAATGAATCCTGCTGACTTTCAGTCTCTTCAAACTGTTTTCCTCTGAGAGCGCTGTACCAACATCAGATGTTCAACTACACTGATATTCTATGGTAAAACAAGATCCTTGACTACTGATTGTTTTTTTCTTCATGAATCCATGGAAAGAAGCAGAAACACTTAAATAAAACAAGTAAATATCAGGTATGATTTACTTGTTGAACAGAATCTTTTGCAGGAATGACTCAAAGTCTGTTCACATCTCTGGTTAGAACAGTGTGCACAATAATATGTCTTTGACCTTTATTATGTATGTTTTGATTATACTGTGTTGTAAATAAAATACAAATAATTAAAAAAAAAAAACATTTTTTTCAATCTCCTCACATTCTCTCTTACCTGCCTCAAAGTCACAGTCACACTGATGGGCCATTAGCAGCCTTTAGGGGAGGGCCCTTTGTCTCTCAGGTGAAAATCACTTAATATTCAAGGCCATTGCCACTCCCTCGCATATAGGCTTTCAATCACAAAACATGTCTTTAAAAATTTAAATCAATATATTGTTTTCTGTGGAGTAAACAAGATGATTTTCACATAATTTTGAAGCAAAAACTCTAGGCTACAAGATCCAGTTCTCAAAAGTCTTGTGAACAAATGTTCTGTATGTGTTTTATGGTCTTATTTCAGTGACTTCAAAATTTTAGTTTTTCACTAACCACGCATAAACGTTGCTTTCTCAAAAACACAATCATGTACATAAATGCTGCTCACATATTATTGTAGCCCAGTTTGTGCTGTTTAGAGTGTTATTAGACTTTAGCCATTTATATGTTTATAAGCAACTGAAAAAAGCACAAATGTCAGGGCATGTCAAAACTTCTCCAGGCCCCCAAAACACCCTCAGAACCCAGGGGGTTAACAGCCTACATTTACTCTAAAATAAAATCTCAATGGCAGTGGTTTTGAATTCCAGTCCTGGGGAACCACTTCTCTGCATACCCCAGGACTGCAGTTCGGAACCACTGCTCTGTGGTTTAACAGGCAACAGATGAAAATGATGGTTTAACAGGCAAGAGAGGAAAATGATGAGCAAAAAATCTCATGTCAGTTTTTATATCATCAGGTAAAACACATTCAAATAATTTTTTAATATATGTGATTTATTTTGGGATTATGACTTGTATCTCTCAGGATACATTGCCTATTTATGTACGAAAAAGCCAAAGTTGTCAATATTTCTGTGTTTTATTTGATGCAAAAAATACATAATTTGCTAAATATGTTGCATTTCATGCCTATGTGTATTAAAATGTAAGTTTTTTACACTGGTGAACTGTCTCATCTTTAACCTTAGGACTGGGCAACTCTGTCCACTGTCCTGAAGAGTTTAGATCCAATCCCAGTCAAATAGTGTTGGAGCTAAATTCTGCAGGACACCAAGCCATGGAAACAAACTAGGGAACTTAAACAGGGAAATAGGGAAAATAAAACCAAAATATAAATGAAATCATTATATTAACTCCCCTCTCCCAGAAGGAATGTATTTGTGCCATAACGAGTCCAACTGAGGAGGGATGAAGTTCCGGAGGGAAAGGACATACTGTAGAGTTAGAGAGGCATGTGACTGAGGAGAAGCTGGCAGAGGGAAACATGGAGTAAACTGGGTTATTGTGAGGCAAGAGATATAGAGTTTAAGGCTTTATTGCATTAGATATGATTGGTCAATTTTTATTTGCAGTATCTTAAGACTGTTTCACACTAAGCACAATGTAAAAAAGCAAGGCAAATTGCTGATGACAGAGCGTGAAACAATTGATTGTCTTCTGCTAATTCATGCCTGCATGCTAGGTGGCACCAACCAACAATGCATTTTTCATCAGATATATATCTTGTATATGGATTTTACATCGTTTGCTGCTCAATATACAGCATTAAATTAAGATAAAGATTGGTTCTACACCAGAAACAAAGTAGACACACCACAGCTCCAGAAATAGAGAAATATTTAATTATGTTCTCACCACAGGTGCCGTTTTGAGATTAAGCGCTCTTCATCAGACAATGAAAACACCCTTATATACACAACACTAAATCACATGATTGCCCACATTGCCACAAAAAAAAAAAAGGTCAGGGAAATCAAAAAATCTTGTAAGAAAAGGGCAAAAAGCAAATCACATAAAAGTGAGAACCGCTATAAATTACAAGCACCAAATACAATTCACTAAATACCTGACTGCAAAATATTCAAAATTAAACCAAAGAAAATACCAAAATGCAAAAAATACATCTAAAACAAAAAATTGAAAGTATAATATATAGGGCTGCAACTAACGATTATTTTAATAATCGATTAATCTGTCGATTATTTTTTCGATTAATCGATGAATCGGATAAAAACCAAAAAACAAGAAAAGCATTAATTTCCAACCCTTTATTCAAAAACAGAACTAAAATCTTTAGAAAGTGCACAAACATGTTGCTCCTTGAACATCCCTGAGCTGTTATAATAATAATAAAATAAAAATGGACTAACACAAAAAACATACACATGTATGCTTTACATCTGCCAAATATATACTTTTTTTAAAAAAATAAAGTGCCACCTGAGCTGCCAGAACAATAAATAATTTATAAAAAATAAAGAACAATACAAATCAGAAAATTTAACAGGATTTGTTTGAATGTCAGAACTTGTTCTCTACACTACACTGCAGACGCACACACTCGCAGATGCACACACACTCGCAGACGCACGCACTCACAAACTCTCACACTGACACACACACACACACACACTTACTCTCTCTCACTCCCTTTGTTCAGACACTTTGCATTGCAATGCAAAAATGTGAGCATGTCCACATGCTCCTGGCTCAGGCTCGCTCTTTTCTTTGAGGCTATGTTGCCTGCTGCAGAAAACAGCCGCTCAGATGGTGTTGAGGTGGCAGGGATGCAGAGGTAAGACTTGGCTAGCCTGGCCAACATGGGATATCTTTCATTGTTAGCCTTCCACCACAATAATGGGTTTTCTTCCTTGGCAAGGCTCTTTTCTCCAAAGTATGTGAGGACTTCGTTCCTCACTTGGCTGTGGACATCCTCAGCTTCGCCTGCTCTATCCTCTTCTTCACCATCAGAACCAAGGAGTGAATCAAGTAGAGTGGCTACTAGAGGTGTTGATTCAGTAGCTGTAGTATTGGTGGAGGTAACAACACTGCAACTGCCATGCTGCTGCACATCCATCTTCCTTCTCTCTTCAAGTGACATTGTTTGCAGTTTAGTTTGAACAGGCAGGATTTCATCAGGTGAAAGAAACTTGCTCAGTTTCCTAAACCTTGGGTCAAGGGCCATCGCAAAAATCACTGTGTTTTGTGCTCCATCTGGCTTTTGATCTCCCTTTTCCATCTCTCCTGCAACTGCTGCACCGCAGTGAGTTGGAAAGCCACTTAGCCGGGGCTGACTCGTAGACAGCACTCTGGGTGGACTTCAACAGCCCCTTCACAAGTGGAGGTATTGCAGATATTGTTGCATATTTCTGTCCACTCATGAACACAGTGACACATTCAAAAGACTTTAGGACTGTTGAAAGCTCTTCCAGCAGGCTCCACTGGTCTGGTTTCAGATCCAGGTACCTTTTGCCTCTCTGTGTGACAGAGCTGTCGGACAGTGTTGCTGTTACAGGCCACCTTTGCTCAAGCAGTCGACTTATCATATAGAATGTGCTATTCCGCCTTGTACTTATGTCTTGAACAAGGCTGTGCTCTGGTGTGGCCATTTGTTGTTGTTTCTCTCTGAGTTTACTGCTGGCTAGCTCGCTTTTCTTAAAATATTCTACCAGACATCTTGCAGCCCCGACAGCTTTTTCAATGCTTGGATGCTTCAACGCAGTATTGATCACAAGTTGCAAGTATGGCCAGTGCAACGGAATAGAGGACCACCCATGCTTCTCCTCCAGGATATTTGCTGCAGCCACGATATTAGCACCATTGTCATGGACTATGGCAATGATTTTGCTAGGAGGAATTTCAAATCTGGCGACTACCTGCTCCAACCACTCTGCAATGTTAGATGCAGTATGTCTGTCCTGCAGTGGCATGGTGGTGAGGCAGAATGACTGCATGTCCCAGTCATCTGTGATGTAGTGGCATGTAATGCCAAGGTAGGCTTCAGTTGCTACACTTGTCCATACATCAGTGGTGAGAGCAAGTTTGCTGTTGTTGGTGTTTATTGCAGTTTTCACTTCCTTGAATGTCTCTTCATATTTTCTCTCCATGAGCTTTGCGAAGTGAGTCCTGGAGGGCAGAGTGTAACCAGGGTTCAAGGTGTGGATCATTTTAGTGAAGCCGTCATCTTCCACCATCGACAGAGGCCTCATGTCAGTGACGAGCATGTTGAGGATACTATCCGTCAAGACAGTGGCTTGCTGTGGTGTACATGATGCATTTCCCATCAAGAAGCCTCTCATGGTTTGCTCTTTTTTTCTGGAATCAAAAAGATAGTATATGTGTAATAGCACAATTTTTACATCAACTAAATACATACTTACATACATACATACTTGTTTTAGTTACTAGTTGTGTAAAGGTAAGTAACCCAAAGAGCAATTACAGACAAGACACACACACACACTCTCTCACTCACTCTCTCTCTCTCTAAGTTCACTTGAAGCTTATTCATTAAATTATTACCATCATTGTAGTAAGTGCAAGGTTCATTTATACACCACATTTAAACACAGCTTAAGATGACCAAGTGCTATAAAAGAACTTTAAAATTAAATTAAAAAGTACAACACACACAAATACAGGTGCTGGTCATATAATTAGAATATCATCAAAAAGTTGATTTACTTCACTAATTCCATTCAAAAAGTGAAACTGTATACATTCATTCCACACAGACTGATATATTTCAAGTGTTTATTTCTTTTAATTTTGATGATTATAACTGACAACTAATGAAAACCCCAAATTCAGTATCTCAGAAAATTAGAATATTGTGAAAAGGTTCAATTTTAAAGACATCTGGTGCCACACTCTAATCAGCTAATTAACTCAAAACACCTGCAAAGGCCTTTAAATGGTCTCTCAGTCTAGTTCTGTAGGCTACACAATCATGGGGAAGACTGCTGACTTGATTGTCAAATGACCATTGACACCTTGCACAAGGAGGGCAAGACACAAAGGTCATTGCAAAAGGTGACTGTTCACAGAGCTCTGTGTCCAAACACATTAATAGAGAGGCGAAGGAAGGAAAAGATGTGGTAGAAAAAGTGTACAAGCAATAGGGATAACCGCACCCTGGAGAGGATTGTGAAACAAAACCCATTCAAAAATGTGGGGAGATTCACAAAGAGTGGACTGCAGCTGGAGTCAGTGGCACAGAACCACTGGCAGCACAGGCGTGTATGCAAGACATGGGTTTCAGCTGTCGCATTCCTTGTGTCAAGCCACTCTTGAACAACAGACAGCGTCAGAGGCGTCTTGGAACAAAGGACTGGACTGCTGCTGAGTGGTCCAAAGTTATGTTCTCTGATGAAAGTAAATTTTGCATTTCCTTTGGAAATCAGGGTCCCAGAGTCTGGAGGAAGAGAGGGAGGCACAGAATCCACGTTGCTTGAGGTCCAGTGTAAAGTTTCCACAGTCAGTGAAGGTTTGGGGTGCCATGTCATCTGCTGGTGTTGGTCCACTGTGTTTCTGAGAGGTCCAAGGTCCAACACAGCCGTATACCAGGAAGTTTTGGAGTACTTCATGCTTCCTGCTGCTGACCAACTTTATGGAGATGCAATTTCATTTTCCAACAGGACTTGGCACCTGCACACAGTGCCAAAACTGCAGTACCTGGTTTAAGGACCATGGTATCCCTGTTCTTAATTGGCCAGCAAACTTCAGCCTGACCTTAACCCATAGAAAATCTATGGGGTATTGTGAAAGAAGGAAGATGTGACATGCCAGACCAACAATGCAGAAGAGGCGAAGGCCACTATCAGAGCAACCTGGGCTCTCATAACACCTGAGCAGTGCCACAGACTGATCGACTCCATGCCACGCCGCCTGTGCTGCAGTAATTCAGGCAAAAGGCCCCAATAAGTATTGAGTGCTGTACATGCTCATACTTTTCATGTTCATACTTTTCAGTTGGCCAAGATTTCTAAAAATCCTTTCTTTTGTATTGTTCTTAAGTAATATTCTAATTTTATGAGATACTTAATTTTGGGTTTTCATTAGTTGTCAGTTATAATCACATCAAAAATTAAAAAGAAATAAACACTTGAAATATATCAGTCTGTGTGGAATGAATGTATACATTATACAAGTTTCACTTTTTGAATGGAATTAGTGAAATAAATCAACTTTTTGATGATATTCTAATTATATGACCAGCACCTGTATATTTGTCAATAATAACCTATATGGGACAAAGCACAGAAAATACACTGCAAAAAATGCTTTTCTAATTTAGCAGTTTTGTCCTGTTTTCAGTCCAAATATCTAAAAAAATCTTAAATCAAGATACATTTACTAGACACATGAAATAGCATAAAAAATTATGTCTTGTTTTCTGAAAAAACACCTCAAAATTAAGTGATTGTTTGCTTAAAACAAGCAAAATTATCTGCCAATGGGGTAAGAAAAATAATCTTAATGAGATATAATCTCAAACAGAAGTTTTAAGCATCACTTAATTTTCTCATGCCATTTTTCTTGTCTAGTAATCTTGATTTAAGATTTTTTAGATATTTGGACTGGAAACGAGACAAAATTACTAAGTAAGAAAAGCTTTTATTGCAGTGTAGCTATACATGACAACAGATTGAAAAATGAATGGTCCAAAAAAGGCGAGTGAATAAAAACGTGTCTTTAGTCTTGCAATGCAAAGTGCAAAGTAACTATACCACCCCTGCTTTACTACTGTTATTAACGAGCTAACGCTAACGCTAACTTGTCATGCTTGTCAAGCTGGATAACGAGTAAACACCAGCACCAGGAACATTACGTTCCTCACTTCAAAACGGAACAAAAGTAGGATTCTGTAGTGACTTACCCTGCTGTTGAACTCCCTTCCTCCTCATCAAAGACTCCAACATGTTTGCGTTTCAGGTGCTGGATCATTGCCGTGGTGCTCCCGTGCCATACCATGTCGCTTTTGCATATTTTGCAGTTAACACACTTTTTCTGTTTATTTAGTGTGAAATGCTCCCACACCTTGGATGACTTGGGTCGCATGGATTTCTCTGCCTCCGCCATGTATCTTTCCTCTACCTCCGCTCGTTTTTTTTAAATTTTTGCTCCGCCCTGTCTATGAGGCGCCGAACTCTGCTAGCATCAGTGCGCGAGAGAGACCGAGTGTGTTCACTCCGCTCCGCGCTCAACTAAAGTTTTTTTTTAAATTTTTTTTTTTAATAATCAAACGTCTCGATTATGAAATTCGTTGCCAACTCTTTTAGTAATCGATTTTTATCGATTCGTTGTTGCAGCCCTAATAATATAACCTGGTCAATCTTACCATCTAAATCTTTATAATAATTAAAGAAAAGGGTGAATATCAAAATCTTCATTGAGGCCATTAGGAGATACAGTATTCAAAGTATATATCCAATAAGCTTCACGTTTTAAGAGTAGATTGTTAATATCACCCCCTCTTCGAGGCAATTTAACTGCTTCAGTGCCAATATATTGTGGAGTCGAAACCGAATGCTTAAACTTGTAAAAATGTTGTGCTACTGGACTTCTAGGGTCATGGTGCCTAATTGCACATCTATGTTCAGCAATACGAGTTTTGAGTTGTCTACTTGTTTTTCCCACATAGCCCAGTCCACAAGGACAATGCAACATATAAATAACGTTGGTTGTTTTACAAGAAATCGTTCCTCGAATCTTAAAAGTTTTACCAGAAGAGGCATCGAAGCAGTTAAATTACCTCGAAGAGGGGGTGATATTAACAATCTACTCTTAAAACTCATATTTACCAGTGCGACTACTTTGAATATTCATATTTTGGCATTAGGCTATACAGTGAAATGATGACAAAGAATATGACACAGAATAGTGACTAACATATTTAATATAGATAAATAAAGGTTCATTCTTATCTTATTCATCAGATCTCACAAACACTGCAGCGTCACAATTAGGCTACTAGTTTAGAGCACTGACACCCTGTGGTGAAACAATCACGTATGATTACCAGCCACTGTTTTCTCAGATCGGTTTATGTTGGATTAAAACTTCACGTTCTGTTGAGTTTGGAAAATTCTGTACACATTAATCATCAGAATATGTCTTCTCCTGTCTCTGAAAATATCCAGTGCTCAGTGCAAGTAGTCCTTTAATAGCATATTTAGCAAATTAACTAAGTGTTGCTAGCATGTTTTAGCATGTTTCTAGTATGTTGCTAGCCTATTTAACACTTTCTGATGCTTTTTAATATGTTGCTAGGAGTCCATAACGGTGTCAAACATGTAACTTCCTGTTGCCAGCAGGTGGTGCTATAACTATAACTGAATATGGGCATGTAGATGTATTCAGCCCAGGACTCTTATCAAACATGCAGATTGGACATTGCATGCCTGAGTTAGAGCAACTTCCTGTTTCATTGTATTAATAGCACGCTTGAGCAAATTAGTTAAGTGTTGTTAGCATGCTTTACCATGTTTCTAGCATGTTGTAGGTTAAGTTTGGGGCAGATCAGACATTGTTTGCCTGAGTTACAGCAACTTCCTGTTTCATGGCGAAACATCAAACTTTGTCAGGCTAACAGGAACACGCCCATTGATGAAAACTCAAGATCTTTGTAATTTAGCATCACCAAATATGAAGATGATCCGATAAAAACTGTAGGAGTTTGTTAAAGTACGATTTCTGAAAATGGCAAAAACTGCACAAAAATCACAGAGTAGATTCAAAACAGGTGAATTCCTGTTGCATTCAATCACTCCAAGAATCTTTTTTTAGGTATTGGGCTGTTACATGTATGTACTGAATTTTGTACATGTACGTGAAACATAGCGGGAGGGGCACTTTGTTGAATTTTTACAGGTGGCGCTATCGAGCCATTTTGCCATGCCCAATTCTGAAACCCATATCAGACGTAAATTTTTGCCACTTCTGACGCATGTGCAAAGTTTCTCGCACTTGCAGTGCTTGGGCCCTAAATATTATTAGAGGTACAATTAGCATCAGCTACACTTGAAAATTTGTGATTATGAATGTTTTTCCTCAAAATCCACTTGAAACCAACATCGAGTGTTTGTGATAACTTCCGATTGTGATCTAAAGTTGATTTTGATTCTATAATAGGCAGACATGCACTCTTTGAATGTTTCATAATGGATTGAACACTACACCTGCTTATCATTTGTTATAAACATCCTTTACTGTTATAAAAATACACATACAGAAAACACACCATCAAAATCATGCGTCTATTTGCTTTCATATTTCATGTGTAGAAATATGTTTCTCAATTTTTTTTCTTACAGATGGGCAGGAGAAACCTGATTGACAGATCTAGAGTAAACACGCTCTGTCTCATAACGTGTGTGTGGAAAAAATGGACAGTGTTCTTCAGCTCACATAATTCAGTGGAAAAATAATAGAAATTATATTCTGTATAAAGAACGTGTGAATAAATCGTGCTGAAGTTGCGTTTGTCAGTGTCGTGCGCTTGCTTAGCCCTTTGTTTTGATAAACAGTAAAGTGTGTTGAAGCGCTAGCAAAAGACAGTGTAAAGAAATAGTCTTTGAGAGAAGCAGTCAATCAGCGGAAGTTAAACTACACTGCCATCCACCTCGACCGCGTCACGTGACTCCCCAGACTATATATTGTTAAAATTAAATAACAAACGCAAAAATTTGATAATCACACTAAGGTGCATTGTGTAAATCTGAGAAGAAAAATTCCCAACAGCACTTAACACTATTTGTCAAATTTAATAAAAAAAAAAAAAGAATAAGTGAGTTCTAACAGTGCATTGTTGCAAGAATGTAGTCCACGTGACTCATGCTTTTCAGAGCAGAAAACACAGACTGTATTTTATCTGTAAAAATGAGAAAGAATATCACATGCCTGCAAATGTTGTTTTTGTCTCTTGTTCTGTCATACTACTGAGAGCAAATGCCAAGTTTGTTGACATGATTTAATGGTCATCTATTGTGGTAGCATTTTGTTAAATATTTTATGGAAAACCATTTACCTCAGAATCTCCAGCCTACAATTTGGATTCTCCAGTCCATCAGAAAGAAGCTTCACTCCATAATTCTGCAGGTCATTGTTACTCAGGTCCAGCTCGCTCAAACAGGAGTTTGAGGATTGTAAAACTGATGACAAACTCTCACAGGACTGAGCAGTGAGATTACAGCTATGGAGCCTGTGTGGAGAAGAAAACAAACAGCAATACAATGTGTTTCTCTAGTTCCATTTATAATCTGGAGCACAGAAAACTTGGGAGAACCTTTTACTGGAGTGATGTAGTTAAATGATTGTTCAAAACCCTGTGGTTTCAGTGGCTACATGGTATGTTTGAGTGTAAAAAAACAAAAAAAATTTCAAGGCACTTATGCAACATGCTTGCAAATGCATCAAATAAAACAGAAATATCGACAACTTTTTTGTACCTTAACCCCCTGGGGTCGAAGCCTGCACTGGTGCGGTCTGTCTCGTATTTTCTTTATGACCGCGAAAAGAACTAAAAATACTCTGTCAGTTTTGATTGTACAGATAAGAATAAGGTATCGTTTAAAATTGTAAAGGGTCTACTTTTATTTGTGTATAGTCATAACAACAAAACAATGTGCTTTTGTAAAAAAAAAAAAAAGTAAAACGGGTGCTTTCTCTGCCTTCTCGGTCTGTCACCTCTCTTCACAGACACATAAATAAAACAACCTGAATCTCAGTGAATACTTGCCTCAAAGACATGAGAAATATATGTATAGAAAGCTTGAAATGTCTACTTTTAAATGAAGTAAGTCACGTCTAAAACAAATATTCTCTGTTAAAGTAATCCGTATGAAACCAATGTGATATCCAGTTTTTCCCGTCTCAACTCATCTCTAACGTGGTCATGCCCACGAGCTTTTCAAATTCTAAATATCCACGTGAGACGTGAACACCCACACTGCCTCCGTGTAAACCATCCCGGCTACAAAAAGTTAGGATTTACCTCAGAAAACAGAATTACCTACAACCCAGAATTTACCTCAGAAAAAGAACACAACGTGATGCGTTGCGCAGCTGGATCCAGTGGAGGATATCATTCTGATGAGTAGTGTAAGATTACTTGCATCTGTTGTTATTGTGTTATTGTGACATAACTTGTACACATTTTACTAGTTAGACTTTTCCCAAACTATAATTCCTGACTACATGTATGAAATCACCTGAAACATTTTGAAATATGTGTCATTTCATTGTGTAAATGTCTCACAACGCCAGGATGTTTGTTTAGTGTTTTCTAACATATAAAACCACAAGATACAAAAGTAGTGTGAGTGTTAACACTATGAATGAATGTTTGGCACAAAGGTGTGTTACTGTTCAAGTCTCAGTGTTCAGATCAGTATGTTCAATCATGTGTCCTTGACCTTCATTGTGTATATTTTTATTATACTATTTTATTTTATTTTAGATTTTGATTAAAGATTACAGAGACAAACAATTTTTTTCAGGGGATTAACTTGCACAGACAGACTTGACCTTAGGACTAGCAATGTGCGCTAACAAAATTAATATTGTAAATTTTGATTTCATGGGGACTTTAAAAGCATGATAAGACAAACATTTTGAACTACTGTGTCATTTAGACACAAAGAGAGACGTCAAAAATCAGTGTATGAATCTCAACAATGGTGACAATCAAAAGCTTCATGTTGCAATCCATGCTGGGTACCTAGTCTCTGTGCAGTGAGTGCACTTTGACCTCACATTGTGACCACAGTATGACCACACATTGAGGCCGCTGTGAGGTTACACTTTTAGCTCACTTTGACCTCACATTGTGATCACATCACTAGTATCTTGGGAGCTCATAGTGAGAACACTGTGAGATCAAATTGTTGACAGGGTGAGCAATATATCCAGGGAGATACAAGTCATAAACCCAAAATAAATCAAGTATATAAATGATTTCTGTGGAGTTTATGACTTGTTTTACATGATGATATCAAAATTGACATGAAATTATGTTTTTTCATGAATTTCCTCAGGGCAGAAAACACAGACTGTATTTTATCTGTATAAATAAGAAAAAATATCACATGCCTGAAATTTTGTTTTTGTGTCTTCTTCTGGCACACCATTGAGAGCAGATGCCATGTTCTGTGACATGTTTTAATGGCCATCTATTGTGGTAGCATGTTGTTAAATATTTTATGGAAAACCATTTACCTCAGAATCTCCAGCCTACAATCTGGACTCTTCAGAAGCTTCACTCCAGAATCCTGCAGGTCATTGTTACTCAGGTCCAGCTCTCTCAGACAGGAGTTTGAGGATTGTAAAACTGATGACAAACTCTCACAGGACTGGGAAGTGAGATTACAGTTATAGAGCCTGTGTGGAGAAGAAAACATGCAGTTGGCAAGTGCAAACTGTTCTTTAAAATTTTATGATTTTTTTATGCTTTATCAAGTGAGTGAGCTGATGATGGGTTTTTATTTTTTTGAAAGTAGGTAGTTACATGAAGAGTTATTTTGGTTTTGGAAAAAATAATATATATGAAATGTTTCTCATTTGTGGTTAATTCCAAGTTTGCAAAGGAGCAGGAAGAAGCATAATAGGAGCAGCAAAGGTGTTCTTATAACGTGTCTCCTTTTGTCTGGTGACATTAATCAATGCCCGGGACCAGTTTCAAGAGGCAATCAGCAACAAAGTGACTGCGATATGACATTTATTCCAGAGTTGCTGCATGCGATGGCTGGAAGTAATCTATTCTCTGGGATTACAACAGAATGGAGTTACATTGCTGAGAAATGGGATAATTTAATACCTGCTCATGGAGATATCAGAATCGTGGTGCATCAAGAGGCGGATGGATTGTTTGCCCATCTATTGCCAGTGACGCTAATTTCAGGAAGGATTCAAAAGGTCTACACATTACCCATCTAAATGTTAGGAGTTTGCTTACAAAGATCACTGAGGCATGGAAATTATGTTCTGAGCTCAAGTTGTCAGTACTTGGGTGTAGCGAAACTTTTGGACTCTGAAATAGAAATTCTAAATTACAACTTGATAAGAAGTAATCGATGATCAAAGTCGTAAGGGAGGAGGTGTTTTTTTTTTGTTTTTTGTTTTTTTGACGTACAATGTTAGGAATAATTTGGTTTATGCCACATGGATGGATATCATTTTTCCAAAAATTAAACCTATTTAAATTGGATCATTATATCACCCACTTGACCAAAGTGATTTTATTGGTGTGTTGGAAGTGACTTTAAATCAGGGGTGTCCAAATTTACTCCTGTAGGGCCAGTGTCCTGCAGAGTTTAGCTCCAACCAGCTCCAACACACTTGCCTGGAAGTTTCATGTGAGCCTGAAGACTTTAATAACTTTGGTTCAAGTGAGTTTATTTAGGGATGAAGCTAAACTCTGCAGGACAGTGGCCCTCCAGGAAAAGGTTTGGACACTCCTACATTAAATGATTGTTTAAAATCCTGTGATTCAGAGGTCATTATTGTTGGTGATTTGAATACAGACATGTTGATAAGAGACTCTCTAATATTTAAGTATTTAAAATATTTCTGTCATTTTTTTTGGGGGGGGGGGGGGGTTGTTACAAATTATTAATGAGCCAACTAAAATCGCTTTAAATTTTTAGACTGTTATTGATGTTGCATCAGTAACAGGAGACAGGACAGGAGGCCTTTCTGCGTGGATTTACAATACAATTATCCGCTTTCCTCCCACAGCCCAAAGACATGCAGGTTAGGTCAATTGAAGATTCCAAACTGTCCCCCCCCAACTTGTGTGTATAACAGACTTGTGTATGGATCATAGATGCTGGAATGGCGTTAAAAAGAAAATAAAACAAGCTGTGCTAGTCTGCAGACACTGTTTACCCCTGGTGGAGTTTATAATCATCAAGTGCCAACCGTTTTACATTCCGAAAGAATTCACAGTGATCCTGCTGGTCATCAAGAACAAGGCACTCAGTGAACTGTACCGTGCCATCAGTAAGCAACAGACAGCACACGCAGATGGATTTCTCATTCTGGGGTGCATTTCCAAAAAACATCATTAGCCAACTATAGTTGCAAGTTCCATCATTACCAACATAGTTGAACGATTCTGTGTTTTCTGAAACCATAGTTCAAACAAACATTTGCAAACAACTTACGTGGTTGGAACTACAGCTCTCGACCTGTGGTTAGAAGCTTAAGTTTATCTTAAGTACTAAAGAATCATTTTTAGTATATTAAGTACAAAATTAGTGCGTGAAAATAGAGCACTTTAAG
This sequence comes from Tor tambroides, assembly GCA_021397915.2. Taxonomy (NCBI): domain Eukaryota; kingdom Metazoa; phylum Chordata; class Actinopteri; order Cypriniformes; family Cyprinidae; genus Tor; species Tor tambroides. The sequence continues at coordinate 4,050 of JAFVLL020009384.1, read as the reverse complement.
TACATTATGGAAGTGTACTTGTTTTTCACCTGGGATACCAGCAAACACTGAAACGGACAACAGTTTACAGTTGTTTTTCAGTGGCAGCAGAAATGTGACAACTTTTGGGTGAAACTTGTTTACTTTTTTCATACTTTTATTACTTGTGGAAAAACTTGAAACAATTTTAAATAAGAATAAAGAATAGCATTGATTTTTGTAGTTTATTTTTGTTTAACTTTATTAATAAAAATAATGTGCTTTTTAATTAGCATGTTTTTGTGTTTTGCTTTGGTACTGAAATTGGTACCGAGAACCGTGGATTTTCACTGGTATTGGTACCGAATACAGAAATTTTGGTACCATGACAACACCCGATGCCTGTTGCACAATGCTGGTTTCAGTGGTGACATGGTATGTTTGAGTGTAGTTCAAGTGATCTCTGGTTTCGGGCTCAAGAATGTAGATTGGATTTTTCATTGCCATGGTAATTTACACTACACAGCTAACCTGCACCGAGGCAGGTTTTATTCTGGGTACCACATGTTGTGTTGTTCATCTCAATAATCAGTCTTTGTTGTTGCTTTATCAGCTTTAAAAAAACAACTCTCACTTGCATGTTTACTCATGGCTCTGCTGTGATCTCTTTTTCTTCTGTTCTCGCGATATCACTACACTACATCTGTTTTTTAGAATTAAAGGTGCCATAGAATGCATTGATCCAGTATTATAAATTGTTCTCCGATATCTACATAGAGGGTATGTGGCTTAGGTAAGGGCAAAAATTCTCCAGAAATTGTTTTACACATCCATTTACAACCCTAGGATTTGTCCCTAGAATGAAATGGTCTGTTATTACCTTATTTGGAAGGGTCATGAATAATGATGTTGAGCTGTGCTCTGACTGGCTGTTTCACAGTGCGGCTCAATGTTGAGCTCTGCTCTGATTGGCTGTTTCACACTGTGGCTCATTTCAGTAGCTCACACAGCAGGAAGGAAACACAGGAAAAATATATATTTCAATACTTTCTCTCACAGTTATATCATTGGGTAATTATACTGTATATAAAATGCGGGCATCAGGGAGCCGCTTTGAATGCACGATCGCATTTTACTTTCAGCGGCAGTACTTACCACACATTTTACAAGATCAAATGCTTGTCAGTGGTGCTCAGGATCTGTAAATCATTCGCCATCATCCTCAGTCATCTCTCCTTACTCTGTATATGTGGTAAGTGAAATCTTATGTACTGTAATGTAACAGGCTACCGCTAGCAAGAAGCTAACCATGTCCCTTTAGTGACTCGCGTTATTTTATTAGAACGCGTTATTTGTTTTCCATGCCTTTCTGAATACAGACACCAACCCATCCCTGCACATCACATCCCCTGCACAGCCTGTAACATAACATTTATTTCAATGATCTGCCATTTTCTCTATTATACTCGCTTGTTTCTTCACAATACCTGCAGAACTTCTGGTGGTTCGGCTGGCAGCTGGCATAGAACATGGGCGGGTATATGCAAATGTTGGGGGCGTAACTATTAGTGATCCCGACTGTAATGTCACAATCGATGTTATGTTCTGATTCGCCTAATTTTCAGTGGTCTTTTGCATGCACGATATTTACATAAGAAGGAGGAAACATTGGTGTTTGAGGCTCATGGTATGTCATTTCCATGTACAGAACTCTTATTATCCAACTATGCCAAGGTACATACAGTTTTCCATTCTATGGCACCTTTAAAGAAATTAAATACCACCAAATAACAAATTATCTTACATTTTAAACTTTGTTACTGTTATTCAAAACATAAAATTTGCAATAACTCTTTTGATTCAATCTAAATTCACTAAACAGTCAACAACTCTTATACTTAAAACATCTACATAATCACGTCCTTGAAACAAGTAGGTTTCTTAACCACTCTACCACTACGAGTAATCAAAGGCTTGCTACATGGGTCTAGTACTGTAACAGAAGAACTTGACTCTTCTAAGGAATCTGACTGGACCAGTGTCTCTTGAGTTCTTTGATCACTTTTCGGCATGCTGATCTCCAATTGAATGGGCATGTCTCCCAATTTAAAGTTGTGTTCTTTGGCTCGACTTGTCATGTATGCATACCGTTGCATTTTTTTTTTGTAGCTTTTATGACAAATTTCAATGTCTTTGTTTCTCTTTTCTCTGTGATGAGACTAGGCAACTTTGTGTGTACATCTCATCCAAACATCAGGTGTCTCATCTAATGCTCTGTGTGGTGTAAATCAAGAAGAATCTTTGAGAGATCTTATCTCCAATTCCTTCCTTCTTATTTAGCTGCTTTGAAGGCTTTCTTCAGATAGCAATGAAATCTTCCTATTTTACAGTTACTTTTAGGATAGTAAGGTAAAGCCTTGATGTGTTTAACTGTTTGCCATTACTAGTCACTGCTTACATGCTTTTTATAATTTTTCTTTTAACTGCAGGTAGCTCTGCAGGAGCAGGGTTGGGGACCCCTTCTCTAATGGGTTCAGTGATCTTAATGCAAGTGGTTGATTCAGAACACATGCATTACAATTTTTCATCATTCTTTCTACATCCATGTCCAAAATTGTGGTCCCACTTTATATTAGGTGGCCTTAACTACTATGTACTTATAATGTATTCATTGTGTTCATATTGTATTTGCAAAACAAAGGTTAGGGACAGCTTTGGTGCTATGGGTAGGTTTAAGGGTGGGTTGAGGTGTAAGGGATGGGTCAACAATGTAATTAGTAATGTAATTACAGAAATTAATTACTTATGTAATTACATGCAGGTATTCTATAAATTATAAGTACAATGTTAAAACATGTATGTACATAATAAGTGCATTGTATCAATTGTATCAACCTAATAAATGTGGGACCAAAATTCCTTTGTGCATATTATACCTTGATATGTTTCGTGTGCAATTTTCAAAGCTTGTTGGATTTTTGCAGAAGGCAGAACTATCCTGTGTCCTCGCTGCAAAAGACTATCATGGGTTGACAACTTATCTGAGCATCATTTGTATGGTTGTAAGCTTTTATGGTTTAAGCTTTTTATGAAGTGTATCAGGCCACTGTCCTTTCTCCACTATGGAAACCAGTTGTGTCAGTTGTATCTTCCATTGTAGCACTATTTTAAGTTCCTCAAGAGTCAAAGCTTGAACATCCATTATATTTACAGCAAGCACTCTGTTCATATACATGTCCATGTAACTGTTGTCCCAAGTGTCTGGTAAAAGAATTCTATAAATTGAATCTGCAACATTGTCTTTACCTGCTTTACCTGTTGAATCTTGTAGTCGTATGGATACAGTCTCAGTCCAAGTCTTTGGGCTTTTTGGGCCTGGGAGCATTACAAATGGCTTCAACCTTTCGTGTATCTTGTTTTATTCTGTCCGCTGTGACAACATAACCTAAAATCCCAATCTGCGAAGTCCAAAGAAATATTTTTTTCTTATTAAAGGTCAGTCCCTTTTCTTGAAATCTTTGGACAGTCTTTGTTCTAGCTCCTGGCATCCCCACGTTTACATTTGCATTTAGTTATTTAGCAGATGCTTTTATCCAAAGCGATTTACAAATGAGGACAATGGAAGCAATCAAAATCAACAAAAGAGCAATAATATGTAAGTGCTATGACAAATCTCAGTTAGCCTAATGCAGTACACATAGCAAAGTTTGTTTTGTTAATTATATAAGAAATTAAGAAAACAAATAGATAGAATAGAAAAAAAATAGAGAAAGCTAGTGTTAGAGCATAACATAGAATCCATGGCTTTCTGGTGTGCTTCAGGAGGACCAGAAGTCAGAAAGAGCTTTATTACCAAGCATGTTTACACACACAAGGAATTTGACTTGATATCAGGAGCTTCCAGTGTAGAAGAAAGTACAGACATAGTGCAAACATACACTGCCCTCCAAAAGTTTGGAAACACCCCTGGAAAAGTGTGGTTTTGGACGATATCAGCATAAATCCTTATAATTTTTTAGTGCAAATACATTAAAGTAATTTGACACTATCATTGAAGACCAGCAATAAAACATAATAATGGCAATATATATA
>JAFVLL020009383.1:0-24220 GCA_021397915.2 Tor tambroides | reverse complement strand
GCCCGTGACGCCTCGCCCTTCCATTGGACTGATTGTACATGTGATTCAGAGCGCGGTCACGCTGAAGGCATTCCCATAGCGTTTTCGGACGCAGCTCGAGTTCCTGAAGGGGAACTCTTAGTTAATAGTGAATATGTGTTCCCTACTCTAAAGTGTTACCATTTAACACATTATTCACCAATAATCTTCCCCTCCAATGAGCTGTTAACTCAAAAACTGCTGTGAATGGATCACTCAGTCAGTGAATTTAACTTGAGAACTGGATCAGTCTGGTTCATGAACATCATTAAGACCAGTTTGACGAACTGGATCAGCTGATTCATTAACAAGATTCACCTCAATATAATGATTCATTAAACAGACATCGCTACTTCTCTCATGAGTCATATCTGGACTGCTTTTATGATACATTTATGATTCTTTCACATCGTTTTTTGAATCTTGAAAGGCTCAGTCTTCATTCAATGTAATTGCATGGAAAAGAGTGACCAGCATGTTGAAATGTCTCTCTTTGTGTCCCATTAAAGAAAGAAAGATGGCCAGGTTTGGAACAGCATGACATTAATGATGACAGAATTTGAATTTCTTGGCAAAATATTACTTCAAAGGATCGTTTTCCCAAAAAATGACAATTCTGTCATCGCTCTCATTTTGTTATAAAAACCTGTATGACTTTTCTTCTTCTGTGAAACACAAAAGATATTCAACACAATCTCACAATTGTACAATTATACACAATTATATACAATCAACACAAAGGCAATTCATAACTCTTTTATATTTTGCTGAATTGGTGGCTAGTTCATCTGAATTCATTTGTATGTTTTTGTACAATCTGCCTATGCCTCTCTGATGTTTCATGCTTACTTTTTCCCTAAAAATCATGTTTCATATGATTGACATCATACAAATTCATACGAAATTGCTACCTTGTAAAGTAGTTGAGATTTCCCATGAGAACAGGTTGAGATATTTTGAAAGAAAATGTTGGTAGACAAACAGTTTTGGTGGCTATTGACTCCCAGTGTATAGACCAAAATAAATAAATAAATAAAATAAAGAAATCTGTAAATATCTTCTTTTGTATTCCACAGATGAAAACAGGTAATTCAGAAAGAACATGCACATTTGTCAAAAGACGTTTTGGAAGAAATAAAACAATCTACCATTTGGGACAGGTGTTGGCATGGGCTATTCCGCACTGGCTCCAGATGCAAAGGGCAGCAGGCATGAGAATGGACACCCAAAGCCAGCAGCAGCTCACAATGAGAGACATGAACAGACCGAAGTCATGAACCGCTGGGATCTAATGACGCATGCAAAACAGATAAAGGTCACGCGTCAGGTGTTGTCAAAAATTTTTCACATTTTTTCACAAATAAATTAACCGGTGGGATTCTCATTACGCCAGTATACGCTACTGAATAAACATGAGTCGGTGACAGAAACATAAAAGCCCCATGGGTACAAAAGCTACCGTGAATAAAATAAGACCCCTCTTTAAAGATAAAGCAATGTTTGACTGTCTACTCTACATGTTCTTGCGGCTTATTTCATCATTTGTGCTCATGGTGTTTATTTTTTGATTGATGTTAGATCCTGAGCTTCAAAGTAGGAGGTCACATACAAATCTTCAAGTTCACTCAGAACTTTAGCTTGTTTTATCACACCACTTAAAGCTTTGATGACAGGAAAGTTACAGAATGTACAGGTCACAGGTCGTGACTGAAAGCAGAATTTTTAAAATTTGTGTTATTATTTCACTGTGCAAAATTGACAGTCCTAGAAAAAATCATCAGGGAAATTATGTCACGACTATGAGCACATTGACATATGCATGTGCAGTATTTAGCAAACAACCCTGATGAGCAACCATGTGAATTACATTAGTATGTTGAGGTTAGCAAATCATAACAGAGGTAATTTATATAACACTTACTGGACTGAAGCAGCTTAGGTTTACTTGACATGTACAGTTGAAGTCAAAAGTTTACATACACCTTGCAGAGTCAACAAAATGTTAATTATTTTACCAAAATAAGGGGGATCATACAAAATGCATGTTATTTAGGGGTGGGACGGTTCAGCTTTTTCACAGTTCGGTTGGTATCACGGTATTAGAGTCACGGTTTCGGTACGGTTCGGTATGTTTAGGGGAAAACTATACTGTCAGTGTCAAATAAAAATAAAGAAAATAAGAATAATCTATTTAACTACAAGCAACAGCATAAATAAATACAATAGAGTAAAGATACAAATAAAATAAACAGTGATTTTCGGGGGGAGGGGGGGGGGTTAGGTAGGTCTATAGCATTAGTTTTTATGTACAGAAATTGAATAAAGTAATCAAATGTAAAACAGCATTGCATATTTGACTATATAAATTAAAGATGAATCTTTATTAAAGTTACAAAAGCGATTCAATCAAGAGCAGTGAGTGATTTCTTTGTTGTTGCTGTTTGATTAATATTAAGAAAGTGCTGTCACTTTAAGAGAATGCACTGATCCAGTGCACTGATACTGTACGTTCAGCCGGCTATATCTGCTATAGGATACTTACCAAGACGGGCATTTTGACATAATTTTTGTGTGAATTTGTCCTTTCAAACACAATACTTCAGAGAGAGCTTAATATTTGCGCGCGTTCTGAGGCGTGGGTTTGCGTGCTTCTGATGAGGGCACGTGACGCACAAATCTTCTCACTGCGCGCGCGAGCTCACGTCCTCTGGCTCTTAAATGTTTAAACTGGCAAAGCTTACATGAGTTTAGTTTAAACACAGATATCAACGTGTGCTGTTCAGGTCTCACCTGTGCGCGCACGCTATCAGCACCCGGGTGATGACGGAATAAATGCTCATAATCCAGCATACTGCACTCGCATTGAACAAGAGTGAATGGTTTGTCCACTTTTTTTTTCCTCATCGCTGTTGTTGTAATGTACTGGGAAGCCAGAATTCGCATCCATCAACAGAAGCATACATTAGCCGAACCCTGTTTTTTTTACGTGTTACCATATTGCATATTGCAGATGCGTTGTCAGATTTAAGTTGAACCGCGGTCCTAGCGCGTGCCGAACCGTGTGTGGAGAACCATACGGTTCGGTTTTTTTCCGCGAACCGTGCCACCCCTAATGTTATTGTTTATTTAGTACAGACCTGAATAAGATATTTCACATAAAATTTTTTTACATATAGTCCACAAGAGAAAATAATAGTTGAATTTATAAAAATGACCCCATTCAAAAGTTTACATCCCCTTGATTCTTAATACTGTTGTTACCTGAATGATCCACAGCTGGGTTTTTTGTTTGTTTGTTTGTTTTTTTGTTGAGTGATAGTTGTTCATGAGTCCCTTGTTTGTCCTGAACAGTTATGGCTCCTTTCCACTGAGCGGTACGGTTCGGTACGGTTCGGTACAGTTCGGTACGGTACTCAATTATGGCTCGTTTCCACTGAGCGGTACGGTTCGGTACAGTTCGGTACGGTACTCAATTATGGCTCGTTTCCACTGAGCGGCACGGTTCGGTACTGTACGGTACGGTACAAAATTATGTCCGTTTCCATTGTCAGAAGTTGTGAATGGTACCAAAATAGCGAACCGTACCGCACCACTTTTTTGGTACCCTTTCATTGGGGTACCTAGCACAGCAAAGGGTACCAAAAGGGTGGAGCTAAACTCACTGCAGAAGTTGATTGGTTTACTAGAATCATTACTTTTGCATGATACAAGGGGATAAAACTCCTCCTTCACTTGTTCCGCTCTGCTGTGTTCGGCTTATTACATCAGAGTGCGCAAACACACAAAAAAATAACAGTGTATTTTATAATTTTATATTTTCACACAGACAATAGCCGTTTCTCAATATGCGTTCTTGTCTGACTTGTGAAACGTCATTGCCCAAAAACCCGCGTAATTTTCAAAATATTACTGTTGTGTCATGAAATGTAGTTTTAAGAGTTTTTCAGGCGAGAATGTAGTTGTTTAAAACTCAAATCTGCGGTTTATTTATAAATATATAGCACCGATTTGGAAATTTGCTATGCTGATTTCAGAGCTCCAGGCGATCACCGGACGCTCCGTGCTCATGTATCCGCCGAGAGCAGCCTTATGCTCGGCTAGTCCTTCCGACATTTGCCGCTAGCTTTGATGTCTCTGTAGTGATTAAACATGAGATACAATTCGTTTTGTGTATATTTAACAGGCATTCATGGTCTCATGAATCTATTATTTATTCCTGGTCATATCATTTTGACTGAGCACAAAGTTTAACTTTATATTTATTTTGAACTTTACTGTAGTTACAGTGCTGACTTTGTAGCATACGTTTGACTGAATTGTTTGCTTTTGTCTTTATTTCCTCTTATATAAGCCTCTTATACTTTGTACTTACAGTTTTATAATGGCTATTATTGTTAATTAAAACTGACATAAAAGAGGCAGAGTTGTGCGTATTGTCGCGCTTTATTGTCGATCGCTACTTTCCGGCATACACCATGCCTATCAAGTAAATGGTACTGTTGGCAGTGGAAACGCAAGCTGAATCAGGGTGTTCGGTCCCGAACCATACCGTACCATACCATAATGTACTGACCCGTACTGCTCGATGGAAACGAGGCATTAAACTGGCTGCTGTTCTTCAGAAAAATCCTTCAGGTCCCACAAATTCTTTGGTTTTCCATCATTTTTGTGTATTTGAACCCTTTCCAACAATGACTATGATTTTGAGATCCATCTTTTCACACTGAGGACAACTGAGGGACTCATATGCAACTATTACAGAAGGTTCAAACGCTCACTGATGCTCCAGAAGGAAAAACCATGCATTAAGAGCCAGGGGGTGAAAACTTTTGAACAGAATGGAGATGTGTACATTTTTCTTATTTTGCCTAAATATCGTATTTTTTCATTTAGTACTGCCCTTCAAAAGCTACGGAAGATACTTACATGTTTCCCAGAAGACAAAATAAGATAAATTTACCCTGATTTTCAAATTCAAAAAGTTTTCACCTCCTGGCTCTTAATGCATGTTGTTTTTTTTATTGTTTTTTTAGCCGGGGTGTGTAAACTTTTTGAATTGGATAAAAATTGAACAGGGTAAATTGTACTTATTTGTCTTCTGGGAAACATGTAAGTAGTAGCTTCTAAAGGGGGCAGCACTAAAAAAAAGAAAAGAAAAGAAAAGATCTTTAAATAAAATAAGAAAAATCTACACATCATCCTGTTCAGAAGTTTACATCCATATGCTGTTAATGCATTGTGTTGCTTACTTGTGCATCTTGAGTTTTTCTGATATAACTGTAATTTGATTACCACCCATTTAATATGTAATTGAAATACAATTACTCATATTTTGTATTTTAAATAAATAACTAAGTCACATATATTCCGTTACTCCCCAACCCTGCTGGTGTAGTACCTTTTCAAAAGGTACTAATATGTAGAATTTAGGTATTAATTATGTAGGTACAAATATGCACCCTGTAGGGGTAAATAAGGTACTGTACAAAGGAGTACCTTTTGAAAGGGTACCGTCCCACTAGCAGCTTTTTTTCTTTTTACCTTTCTTTCCGAGAGTGTGTTATAATCATACATTACAACCTATCAGAATTTCAACTAGCATTTTTTTTTTGCCTTATAAATATCATAAACTGCTAATTTTTGCAGTTTGAGCCTCTGAATAAAACTAAAGGTGTTTTTCCCCCTCTCAAGTCTGAGCTCCATATCCTCACTATATGACCCATAAGAGCCTGATGTATAAAATATGATATTACACTTAATATTTATCTAGATAAATATGATATTACAACTATTTTAGGATTTATTTTAAACATTTTGTCTAAAGGTTCCCATAAACTTCCATTTAAAATTCTGACTATTAAATGTGACCCTGGAGCACAAAACCAGTCTTAAGTCTCTGGGGTATAGTTGTAGCAATAGTCAAAATTACATTGTATGGGTCAAAATTATTGATTTTTCTTTTATGCCAAAAATCATTAGGATATTAAGTAAAGATCATGTTCTATGAAGATATTTTGTAAATTTCCTACTGTAACTATATCAAAACTTCATTTTTGATTAGTAATATGCATTGCTAAGAACTTCATTTGCACAACTTTAAAGGCAATTTTCTCAATATTTAGATTTTTTGCACCCTCAGATTCCAGATTTTCAAATAGTTGTATCTCGACCAAATAGTGTCCTATCCTAACAAACCTAATTGACCCTTATGACTGGTTTTGTGGTCCAGGGTCACATATCATATGTGAGGCTTTACAGGCTTAAGGTTACAGCAGCAAAAACAGCCTGTGCAAAATAGTTCAGAAAAACTAAAATACAACTGTTTTTGGTGCAAGAAACCTTGACTAGCATTGTAAGTGAACTCAACAAAATCCTCCCTAAGAGTAGGTTTTAGCCTGAGTACTCTACTTAGAACACACTCTTCAAAATGGTCAAAATGTTAGCACATCTCTGTTTGGAGAATTGATTTTCTGGACATGTTTATTCTGCTCGGCTGACTGCACCTGTGAGAAGGTGTTTGCAGCATACGCTGCTGCTGTTGTGAAGGACGTGAGGAACGTGGCTCGGCCTGCTGTCTTTACTGTGTAAATCATACGCTGCATTGAACAAGTCAGGTGGGCTGACTGTCTGAACGTACTGATGAACACAAACACGTCATCCACACCTGGAAGGAAAGAAAGAGGAAGATTCAACTTAAGATGGTAGGACCAAACTATACATTCATTTACAATGCTCATAGGTTGATGTTTTATTATTCTCACCAATGCCTATGATGACGAAAGCTGCCACTCCATTGAGAATGCCGAGATATTTCACTCCAAACACCACATGATACAAGAAGAGTGCCACGAGACAGCTCAGACCAATACTGGCCAAGCCGAAGAACGTCAGAAACACTGCAGAGAAATGAAATGGATACTGTATGAAGCTTAATGTCAAATCAAGAAATTATTGTACTTTCAGTGCTGGAAAAACTATTTTGAGAGTATATCTTGGCAAATTATAAGCTACTCAGTTCAACCCCAGTAAAGGTCATCTTTAGTTAGCTATTCCCTCCAAGATACTAAAAAATCAGCCAAATGTCTATTTAAAAGGGCAATTTCTTTTAATTATATTGCTGCAGTTTGATAGTTGCACATGCAATCGGAACAGTATTTATCAGCCACTGAAATATAGATATCAACTTTTACACTAAGCATAATTTACTTCTATTAGTTCTAAATTTTCACTAAAATAATTGATATAACTAGAAAGCATCTATATTATATGCACTACTATTCAAAAATTTGGGGTCAGTAAGATTTTATAATGTTTTTGAAATGTTCACCAAGGTTGCATTTATTTGATCCAAAATACAGTAAAAACAGCAATAATTGTGAAATATTATTACAATTTAAATAACACTTTTGGTCACACTTTATATTAGGTGGCCTTAACTACTATGTACTTGCATCAACAATTAAGTACAATGTACTTATTGTGTTCATACTGTATTGCAAAACACATTTGCTGTTATTGAGGTGGGATATGGGTAAGGTTAGGGACAGGTTTGGTGGTATGGGTAGGTTTAAGTGTGGGTTAAGGTGTAAGGGATGGGTCAACAGTGTAATTATAAATGTAATTACAGAAATTAATTACAGATGTAATTACATATAGGTATTTTTAAAAATATAAGTACAATGTAAAAACGTAGGTACGCAGTAAGTGCATTGTACCACATGATTAATTTAAATGTAAGTACATATTAGTTAAGGCCACCTAATATAAAGTGGGACCACACTTTTCTATTTGAGTATATATTTTAAATGTAATTTATTCATGTGATGAAAAGTTGAATTTTCAGCATTATTACTCCAGTTTTCAGGGTCACACGATCCTTCAAAAATCATTCTAATGCAACTGCATTTATTTGAAACATAAAGCTTTTGTGGCAATATAAAAGTCTTTGCTGTCACTTTTAGTTATTGTAATGTGTCCTTGCTGAATAAAAGTAAATCTTTCTGACACCAAACATCTCAATGGTAGTGTAACTCAGTCAATAAACAGCTCAATTTAGCAAAATATTTTGCTATAGATGTTGCACAGGGACTCAAATGAATCAGTGAACATCTCTGTTTTGAACTAGTTCTTTTAATAAACCATCCAAATTGGGCAATTCACTAAAATGAATGGCTGCACACACAATAAACTGCTAGCAAAAGTAACACTAAAAATGGAGCTTTTTGACTATAAGAACTACATTATTTTGATGGCTGAACTACAGTAATGCTATTTAAAAATGTAAGTTTGCGTCAATACATCAAGCTAATTGCTCCAACAATGAGTTCACCAAGGCCTTACTGTCAAGTTTGAAATACGTCACCATTACAAACTGCAGTTTTCAATTAAGCATTATCCAAGATATTTTTGCCCCTCATGCTTTACAGCACAAGAAGATGTTTTCTGTGCTTTCACGCTTTTATCCCTGAATTGACCGAAAGTGCTGTGGTGAGCAGAGAGTGCTAAAGGTTTCGTAACAAACATTTACGAATTGGTGCACAAGCTGAGTGGAACGACAGCATTTGAGAGCTCTCTATTGTTTCTCTAACAAGGTGGCACATTGCAAATGCAGCTGACGTAAATGAATTCTGAAGGTTCAGGGAAGGTTATATGATATTCAGATAAAGCACAGAGGTCAAGTTACGTAATGTGAAACAGCGTCATTGAGTTTTTTGTAAAAATGTCAAATGGAAAAGTGGTGCTCCATTTTCCATTATCCAGACGCTTGTTGATGCAGCAGCTGTGAGAAAATAAGCCTCATTTTAGCAATGTTCTGATAAAAATAGTATAATGACCTGAATATACCAAGAAAACCAGCTGTGGAGCTAAGAGACGGCCAAATCAATAAGATTTACTTGATGAATTGCACAACAACCAAAGTCACAGTTCGTACACTTTCAAGTCTGTATCGTCTTGTGCTTTTAATAGAGTCGTAGCTGAAATACGTGTTTACTGCTGTGCCTAATTAAGTCATATGGCACAAAGTTGTAAACTCCTGCTGCTGCATATGTGGGTAGTCTGTGCAGGTTCAAGACATCAGTCAAATTTCATTTCAGAAATCATTTGCAGCTTATCTGTTGACACATATGTTGACTCAAAGCATACTGAGGCCTTTCTGCAGACGAGAAAATGCAATCCAGTTGCAATTTCAATGAAAAACAAATCATAAAAACACTGAATCATATCTGCTACAATATTTTAGCAAGGCTGAAAGCATGTATTTATCAGTCAGTATCCATCTGATCAATGGAATAAGCATTTTGTTTGTTTTTTTATAAATAGTTAGCACTTTACAATAAAAAACAACACAAATTGTTAACAATATTAATTAGCGCTGTCAAACGATTAATCGCGATTAATCGCAAATTATATCACATATAAATATATTTAATATATAAACAACATTTTTCTTAAATATATACGTACATGTGTGTGTATTTATATATACGTAATAAATATACATAGTACACACATATATCGTGTAAACAAAAACTTTTTTTTGGATGCGATTAATCATTTGACAGCACTAATATTAATACATTCGGTATCATGAACTAAGCATTTTTACAGCACGTATTAATTTATATTAACATTAATTTATAAATATATTATTGTTCATTGATAATTACTTTTTTCATAATACATTAGCTACTCTTAATTTAGATTACTTGAAATTAACCAAGAAAAATTAATAGTATGTAGCAGTTTTGTGCATTGTTAGTTTGTGATTCCTAAAATAAAATAAATAAAATAGACAACATGCACTCATCAATTAAATTCTACATTCAAGAAATCAATCACACAAGCAGTTTCAAGTATGCAAGTATTCAAACCAACAGCACAATTGTCAGCATGTTACTGCTTTTATAATGTTTTAAATAATTAGATATAATTGAGACACTAAATTGGCAGTTACGTTATCTGTGTTTGCTCTTCCAACAAATATAGTTCAATATGAAATTAAGGGCAGAACCAACAGTTTATTTCAGAGCAACACAAAGTGGTGTTTCCCTGCTGAATGAATTGGTGCATTTATATGAATTGTTGAGTGAATAATTCAATGACTCATTCATACAGTGGCAGTGTCTAAAATCGTATACTCTCTGACTAAGTACTTCTAAGGAATAAGTAATTACTTTGTGACTGTTAAAAAAGCATGTTCTATATAGTATAAATGTGGGTAGAATGAATTAAATCTTGATGTATTCACCATGTGGTCATTTTCATGTAACCTACCAGTGCCAATTGAGTCATTTCACTCTCATTTACAAATCCTCTCACGTGGCCTCATGGGATAGTAAAGTGTCCATTGTATGCGCACTTCAGAATCTCGCCAAAAGTAAGAGGTCATCCAGGTACTTTCGCCTACTGTTTTATGAATACTATGAATTCAGACACACTCTGTTCACATACTGTTGTTCACATACCTTGCCTGCTATATAGAGGGAAAGTATGTATATTCAAATGCACCCAGTCACTTGTTGCCATTAATTGATGCATCCAACTTTTTTAACATGTAAGTGAATGTGTGAGACTTCAGATGCATCAGCCACTAGATAAATAACTAGAAGAATAATGGTAACAATAACAAGGTTCCAGATGTTAACATTAGTTAACTACATTAGTTGAACTAACAAAACTATGAACTATTCTACATCCAAACCATTTATTAATCTTAGTTCCTGTTAATTTCAGCATCTACTAATACATTATTAAAATCAAATATTCATTAAAAGTATCTGATAATAATATTATTTAATGGAACTGAGCTGACATGAACTGACAATGAAAAGTTTTAAAACTTTAAAGGGTTAGTTCACCCAAAAATGAAAATTCAGTCGTTAATTGAGCACGCTGTCTACTGAACATAAACAACGCTGATTATGTTGATTATGTTCTGGGGTACTCTCCAAAATGGCAGATGACGGTAACTCAGAGAGAAGAATTGTTGAATAAATTATGTTATTATTGTTTTCTTTGCACACAAAATGTATTCATGTCGCTTCGTAAAATTAAGTTTGAATCCCTTGATGGACTATTTTACCGATGTCCTTGCTATGTTTCTGGACCTGGAAACATTACAGCTGCATTGCTGTCTATGGAGGGTCAGAGAGCTCTCAGATTTCATCAAAAATTTCTTAATTTGTGTTCCAAAGATGAACGGAGGTCTTACGGATTTGGAACGACATGAGGGTGAGTAATTAATGACAGAATTTTCATTTTTGGGTGAACTAACCCTTTAACTTTAACTAACATTAACAAAGATGAATAAATACTGTAACAAATTAACTGCTCAGTGCTAATTAATTTTAATGAGCACATTAACTAGCGTTACCTAACAAGAACTTATTGTAATGTATTACCTTAATAACAAAGTACAGTAAAACTATTTGTGCTACAAACCAGTGTGTTCCTGATTGTATTAAAAGTGATGAATTTAAAGTGATTATGATAATAAATTAAAATAATATGATAGCAAATACCAGTCTGCAACATCAACCAGCATAAAGGACTGTTTTTATACAGTTTTTATATTTTATACTGTAAAAAAAACAATCAATAGAAAATTACCAGTACATTTTTCCTTACATTTTCTTTAAACCTAAAATGCAATTCAATGCAATTTGTAATTTAAAATATGGGTAAAACATGAAAAATCAATTTAAAAAAAATACATTCATATTTAAACAGCACATAAGCCATGTATAATGGAGTGCACAGCTAAAATAACTGCAAGCAGCTTAAAAGCCCTGCACATTCAAGCTAAAAATGGCTGCGCCAGCTCTTGCGTTAAAAATAAGGTTGATAGATGTAACCTGCAGAAAGACTCGCTGAAAAATCCCCACCACCACTGCACAGACTGACAGCAAACACAGACAAACAAATAAAACTAAATGCAAGAAATATCAGTACTCAGGCAATCTAAACAATGAATTCTATGCACCACTAAATGTAACCAGCATACAGTTAATTAACTAATTACTTGAAACAACTGTAAACATATTATATATTGAACACTGGCATCTCTACTTTGTGGTGACTGTACAACAACAGCCTTAACTGTGCTATATCACTGTAGTGTCTGCAGGTTTATTTGATTAGAATGCTTGGGGAGTGTCTTACCAGAAAATGAAGTGAGAACGTACACAAGGACAGTAATGCATCCCCCACTGAACAAAGCCAGCAACATGTCACTGTGGAAGGTCTTCCGCACCTCATCATCAAATAACTCCGTACCCCCATACAACACCTTCACTTTACTGAGAGAGAGATTCAAAAACAAGGGATGAGAGAGAAGCATAGTCAAGATGGGTAATGGCTGACATCAGATGATACGTTACAATAGAAGGACCAGATGAGGGGGATGAATGGAGATGGGCACACATTTGCAGATGGAAAAAGATTATCTTAATTACATCGGGGGGCTCTTAAAGGAGTTATTACAGTATCAGAGTTTCAATGAGTGCCTATTCTGCGTCTGGCCACTGGCTCATTTCTAGACCTCCTACCATTGTCACCCTGCGGTAATGACTGTCATTTGAAGAGCATCTGCTTACATTCACTGTCTTGACAGCAGTAAGTATATTAGGGGTGTTTTGCAGATGTAATAAAGCTTTGAGTCATTGTCTCTGATTCATGGCAGGTTTTGTTTCGTTTCAAAGTCTGTGATCATCCTTCTGGGGTTTCATTTGCAAAGATGACTACAGCCAAAATCAAAGCATCTGACTTTTGTCACTGACACTATAAGGAACACTTTGTGACTTAATAGTCTCCCATTGTGTGTTTAATCATTTATATATAACTCGTTAGTTTTGTGTTTTTAAAGCGAACAGTATCTCCAGCTGCTTCACAGATGAGAAGGAGGACTGGGCCATGATTCATCTCCATTGTGCCATTGAGATTGTCCTCGTAAGTTCATGGTGCTGTTATGGATGTGAAAGCAAATTCTGCCTTATGACAATTTTCACACACACTTTAATTTTCATTTAATACAGTACATCACTTTTAGAATAAAAAATGCCATGAATGGAGTTGAGCACTGAAAGGAGTTCATTCATTTTACAAAACTGATTGCTTTTGGAAGACATTTTCCATGGCAGGGAAGCTTCATGTTTTTTTAATTTATGTATTTATTCTGAATTGCATGAATTTATTTTACAAAGAACAACATTATACAGACAAATGGGTTACCAGTCACACTGAACTGTAGCCCTGATTGCAATTAAAACACCATTCTCTGAAAGTTAACATTTACCTTCTTCACTTTGTGAAGTATATTTAGTGTATTTATTGTGTTTCCAGAAGAAGAAAAAAATCCTTAATATGATAAATTGCCCTGCAAAAGTTATATTTGATTTATAGTATAAACAAGTAGGAATTTCCCAGTGGGGTGGAAAAAGAATATTCAAAATATATTCTCTGAAAAAAAAAACATGTCCTAATGTTTTGTAAATATATCTTTAAGGATGTTTAGAAATGTTTCTAAATTTATATATATAGCAGTGTGATATCTCACTTATCAGCTTGGCAATATGCATATGGACATTATATGCAGATATATACAAGGTGGGGAATAAAGCTTCCACTAACTGGGATCTAAGTCAATTTCGCACATATTTCTATTAAATATGGACTACATTCTAATCTTCAGTAAATTTTGAAAGATAGCATCATTTATAAAAACAACGGTCCCACTTTATATTAGGTGGCCTTAACTGCTATGTACTTACATTTAAACTAATCATTTGGAACAATGCACTTATTGCATACATACGTGTTATACATTTTACTTATATTTTGAAAAATACCTGCATGTAACTACATCTGTAATTAATTTCTGCTATAACATTTATAATTACACTGTTACACCTTAACCCACCCTTAACCATACCCATCCCACCAAAACTGTCCCTAACCTTACCCGTATCCCACCTCAATAGCAGAAAAGGTGTTTTGCAATACAGAATGAACACAATAAGTACAATGTACTTATTTTTGATGTAAGTACAGTACATAGCAGTTAAGGCCACTTAATATAAAGTGGGACCCAAAGGATAAATGTTTGGTTAATGACAAGCTCTAGGATCCATGCCCCACAAGCAATCATGAATCTCATGCTGAATTCCCTGGTTTGTATGTTTGTTAAATCGATTCTGCTTTTACTAACCATTCATGGTATTAGACCAGACAAATAAACAATAAGCCTTCTTGTTTAAATGATCCCAACACCAGCTGTGATCTGAACACCCACCTGGTGGATTGTTGTGACAGGATGTCCGCATACTGCACCACAAAGTCTCTGAAGAGACGTCTCTGTTCGAGAGGTCTGTCTTGAAGAGAGTAGAAAGAGGGGAGAGGAGCTCCAAAATGGATCTCGCTGCGAAGAAGAGAGGACTGAAGCTGGTCCGGTGTGAGTGTTTCATCAACGTACCAGTAAAATTGCGGATGAGTGATGGCCAAGCTCAGGGCACCTAAGAACAGAGGATATTACAGTCAAAAAAGATTTCAGTTTTCATTTGATCAAAACTGTGAAGGGGGCCTTGAACATTAAAAAAGCCACCATTTGTGGTTACTCTTTACAATATATGTAGAGGGGTGTCCAGTCCTGCTTCAAAAGGGACGCTTTCCTGGAAAGTTTAACTCCAACCCTAACTGACCCTTCGCAGGAAGTTTTATTGGCAGGCGATCTGACCAATCATAACGCAGAATCTGCCATTTTTTTCTGACAAACAAACCAGACTGTAGAGTAGATTAACGTCGGTGGACTTGAACTTGAAAAATACTTGAATACTTGAAAATACTTACTACTAATACCTCTAATGTTCATTCATGTTTATTACATGCTATATCTAAACCAACTTGAGCCAATTACTGACCAACTTGGACTTGCCAGAAACCGTGAAGAACCAGCTGCAGCTTATTTGCTGTAATTAAGCTTTGTTTTACTCAATATACTGTACAGCATTCAAAAGTATTCAAGTTAAAAATAAATGAGGATTACTGAATTATTAATGGAGAGTGGGATAATTTGGCCCCCAATGACTCACCATGTACATCGGCTAGATCAGGTCCCATTCCATCATAGTAGATCTTCCCCCCACGCTCACTGGGAAAGAGGTAGGACAGGAGGGAGCTTGGAGGGGAGCAGAAGGAAGGTCCCAAAGGCAAGTCTCGCAATGCCTCCAGTGGCTTCCAGCAGAACTGTTGAAACTGAGGGTGCTGCATTAGAAGTCTCTCTACATGGTGTATGGTGTGAAGGCGTTCGGGGGTGAAGATGTTGTTATCCTTGTCGCCCTGGGCCACGAATACTAGCTCTATCCTCCACAGAGCCTGGGTCTGGAGGTAGGAGTAACCCGCAAATCTTCGCTTCCTCATTAAGGGTGAGTCTGGTTTCCTGTGATCTCCAGCATCACTTGAATTGAGGCTTACTGCTATGTTAGGTTTTACAGATTCTGTCTTTTCCTCTTTAGTCTTGTTGTTTTTCTCATTTCCAAACTGTTTGTTGTCCTTGTGTGCCACCGTCTCAGTCTGTCCCAAGATCCCTGCAGGTTCTGTGACATTCCCCATTGTAGAGACGTCCTTCCCTTTTCTGTTCACCATGAGCAACAAAAGGTCCCTCAGAGCATTGGCTTCAAGGTCAAATCCCTCTGCGTCACGCCTGTGCCTGTCCCAAGACCCCAACTGGCTTTTTAGGGCAATGGTGAGAGCGTCAAAACGTTCTGCCGAGGCATGATTCCTGACCTCGAATGCGCTGTAAGAAAGGTCAATATCTAGCGGTTCACAGCGAAGGAACATATAAGCCGATAGAGCGAAGGGTACCAGAAATCCCACAGCCTGGACCAGCCCGCTCGCCCAAGGTTGTGTGTACACCCAGCCCAAAGCCCACCACAACCCTTTACAGACCTGTTCGTCTTCATTTGGTTGTTCTGATCCTCCTTCTCCCTCCCCCTCCTCCTCCTCCTCCTCCTCTTCCTCCTCCTCTTGCTCTTCAAACTCACTTAGATTCCAGGTACCTTGGAGCAACAAGGGTTCATCTTCCGAATCCATGGCAGCCACTACAACAAAGGCACAAAACACTTACATTAACGCCTTTTGGCCTTCTGGGTGCTCCCGTTTGCTTCTGGAAAGGTGAATACAACGATAAAGTGCACTTGATTTACGGAGCATCCTTAAGAGAGTGGCAGGTTATTCTCAGCTGGCCGCGGCTAAGACAAGGACACAGCCGTTTAGTCTGTCATTCTGTAAATGTAATCGTGGAAGGTTTTGGCCTCTGGGTAGTGAGTGGTGAAAAGAAATGAAGGAAACAGTGAACCGAGTCTCACAGGCCAGCGATCAGGCTGGCAGATGGTTTGGCCTCTGGTATGAGATGCTGAACCCAGAGGAAGTACGTGCGTGTGTGCGATAATATATTCTTCGCACCGAACTGTGAGGAGATTTCATAGTAGGGGACCATTGTGAATACTATATGGCCATATCTGCAGGAATCATTTTGGGAGCATTACTATTTTTCTGCATTGTGAAATTATTTTCATCATAATTTAGCACATTTAAACCATCCTCCCACAATTATCAGTATCCTGCTGTGAAAAAAAATCTCATTTGCATTCCTCTAAAAAAATCCATCCAATATGAATCACCTTGAAACAAGACATCTACTGCACAATTTATTGCAAGTAAAAGCAGTTTTTTAGATCTAGAAGCATTTGAGTACAGATGCCTTGCTGATATTTGTTATCTAATGCAGTGGACTCAAATGCTCCTAACTGTCAAACAAAATATTCAACTTTTCCCACCATACACTAATTTAATACTATCACATTTTGTAGTGACTCTGCATTTATAAGCGGCAACACAACACAAACTATGAACAGTTTTCTTAAATAAAACATCAGTTGACAAAACATAAAAACAGAAGTATTTATAAAACCTCTCTAAAGTTTTTACTAATCTTAATTGCCAATTAATCTGTTAAGTGCTTACAAAACAGTATATAAAAAAACCTCCGCAAGTTTAATTCAGTATTCAGGAATCACAGAATATATTGCCACTATTATGCAGTCAAAAAGGAAAATCAGTGCTACTGGTCTTCAATCATCAGTGATAATTGCAAGCTATTTTTAATGCATTTACACTACAAAGCGATATGGATTTATGCTGATACTGTCGAAAAGCCCACTTTGCTCAGAGCATTTCTAAACTTATTCACACACAAGAGAGAGAGCGAACTAGTAAGAGAGAGAGCAGAGACAGAGAGCCAGAGATAACATGCTATCAGCAGCTGACACACAGCTGGCAGCGTCACTGAAAATTAAATCATTCAACTCGTCTAAGCCTGCCTAATTGCTGACAGAGAGACAGCAGTCCAATGTAAGACCTGCCTAATGTACAATACAGCCCGAGGCAGCATGAAACTGAGCTTGTACCATTTCATTTTCAACACAGATTGCCCCCAGAGCCCTGTGTGCAAGCACAAGGCCAGGAAGTCATTGACTTTCAGCAGAGTGTAGAGCCCAGGGGCCGAGAGAGACAGAGAAAGAGGGGAGGCAGACAGGTACCGATGCTTCATCCCCGTATCTCTAGCCCACAGAGATTCTGAAGATTTTCCTCCTGGGATCAGATGGTCTGTGGTGGATCGATGCTTGATTTAGGCGTTAAATAAACCCTCCTGGAAAACTGATAAGCTGTTGAGGTAGTAATTAGCATTCTGAGATAGGAGCCATTTAAAAGTCACCTTTCAATGCAAACCCCGTAGGCTAAGCTCAGGTGTTTGTCTAGTGTAAGCTCTATGGGCTCTTATGAGATGGATGCTTCATTTGAAGCATTTGTTTGTTGTCTTAAAAGACTTTTACTGCTCATTTTCAACAAAATATCGTAGTTCACCCCAAAAATTAAATTCTGTCATCATTTACTCTCACCTGTGTCGTTCAGAAAAATTACACATATCAAAGCTGATTGATTGATTGATTGATTGATTGATTGATTGATTGATTGATTGATTGATTGATTGGTTGGTAGGTAGTGCTGGAAAAAGTTGGGAAGTAATGTGAAGAGACTGAATGACAGCAGACCTTCATTTCCTTTATCATGGCTAAAACATCTAAATGAAATCTGTAATTCATTCTCAATGTGAAATAATCTTCTGGTGATTGCAAGTCTGTCAATAATCACTTGCTTATGCTCAGCTGATCAATTTTCTCTGTATGGAAAATAAATCTTTCAATATCATCAAAAATCCACCACTAAATCAATAAGGAACTATGATGACAGGATCAGGATATAATTAAACATATTCATCAGTGATATGATTGCATTTGATTTGTTTTGCATTCATCAAAGTAAAACCATTCAAGAAGTTTTAATTGGTTTTTGTCTTAGTAAAGCTTTCAATTCAGTCATGATGACAGCATATTGTGTTTCTCCACAGGAGAAGATGGTTGTTTTGAGCAGATATTTGGTTGGTGGCATCTCAAGAGGATGAGAACCAACATCTGTTTTCACAGTATGTAAAGAGCTCAACATCTGCCTCAGCAGAGGACAAATTCATTAGGCTGAGAATAATTTTTTGGAAAAAGCGAAAGAGACAGACAGAGGAAGAGAGAGAATCTAAAGCTACATTCACACAGTCAGTGAACCTTGAAGTTGTAAAATATATGTTAAGATATATCTTTTTATTACAAGATAAATGCTCCGGGTGTGTGTTCACAGTGTGTGTGTGTGTGTGTGTGTGTTCACTACTCACTGCTGTGTGTGTGCACTTGGACGGGATAAATGCAGGGCACAAATTCTGAGTATGAGGTACCATTCTTGGCCACATGTCCCATCATGTTACGTCACTTTATATAAATAATTATTATTAATATATAACATAAGTATATTATTTAAAATATTGTATAATATAAATTTTATAATATAAATGTCTTTTAAGTTTGGGATGTTGCACCACATGACATTTTACAACCTTGTCTTACAGTCAATAGGGTCTGCAGGGGCTTTCTCTACGAGGACTGTTTTTATTGTTTTGTTTTGTTCTCTGTTGTGTTTTTTCCCCTGTTCTTTGTTCTGTGTTTAGTTCTGTTCTTTGTTCTGTGTTTTGTTTTTTGTTTTTCTTTTGTGTTTTGTTCTGTTTTGTTCTTTGTTTTTGTTTGTTTTGTTCTGTTTTGTTTTGTTGTTTTGCTTTGCTTTGTGTTTTGTTTTGTTTTGTATTTTGTTCTGTGTTTTGTTTTTCTTTTGTGTTTTGTTCTTTGTTTTTGTTTGTTTTGTTCTGTTTTGTTTTGTTGTTTTGCTTTGCTTTGTGTTTTGTTCTGCTCTTTGTTTTGTTTTTTTCATTCCTTTTGTTTTGTTTTTTGTTCTGTGATTTGCATGTTGGCTGGACCACATGATCATTCCATAATTTCTCCCAAATAACATCTTAAGTATTTTATGTAGTTTAGTTTATCTTATTATTATTAGTAGTAGTATTACCACTTAATATGTTCTTTTCAAGAATTCACTTCTTTTATGTTTTATTTTGTACTCTTCTTCATTATGATATAACGACAGTTGTATTACCCTGACATTTAATGTGTATGCCACAAAATAATATGAATTCAATTTAAATTCAATAAAATCAACTTTAATTCATTAATTAAAAACGTGCTGATCATAGAAGTGGTGTATTCAAGAAACTGTATAAATTGAATTTTCATGCATTTTTTAATAAATTAATAGTTTATTTAATTGTCTCTCATAATCAAACCGTGTGTGAACAAAAGCATATTTATAACTCCAAACTGGACTGACGGTTATATTCTTCAACTGCTGTGAACATATCCAGTATGTTGAGTTGTTACTCTGCATTCAAATTAATGGCCACATGATATAACTGCTATTTTCAACATAAGCCTGTGCTGTACACTAGGTGATTACAAGTGGTTTCACATAGCAAAATCATCCTCAGAGCTAATGATGGTCATGGTTTCCTAGTCTCTCCCTGTCAAACTACAGGCTAATACTGTTTATTACACCAATACAGAGCAGTATGACCTTCTACACCATGAAAAAATGAGCAACTGCAAATCTTTGTGCTTTATGTAAGTGCCACAAACCCTGTCCTGCTTTGAAAATCCCACTTCCTATTCCAGATCTGTCACAAAATGATTTGTGAATCTTTCTTGCAGTCTAAAATGTGGTTGCACCACTTTCTGAGATATATAGCTATAGGTTGTTGAGGGAAACCTAGAGACTGAGAGTAGTCATGATAAATTCAGTGCTCCCTGATGACCTGCAATCCATTTGTTGTATCAGCCGTGATACTAAACAGCTTAAGAGACAATGTAAGATGTTGCATTCTGACACCTCAGGTAATGAGGCCCATTATTTACAGCACAGCACCATTATGCATGCTTTGCACATTTGCTATATCTTTTAAATAAACATTAGTTGTCCCCAGATCAGAGGGGGGGTAATACCTCTTACGACGTCAAATACACCTATTTATCATTCACACTAAATACACATCCCTGGTGCTGACCACAGCAGCTTTACGCAATTCTGGTTAATGTCCGTTTTGAGAGCTGAGATTCGTGATGCTTCACTAGGGCTGTATTTTGATGCTGAGAAGACAGAAAATATTCTGAAATGTCAACATGCCAGTTCTAATTTGTTCTGATATGTGCTTATTCAGTATGTTCCAAAATAACCTGGTGCGATTTCATAAGAGCAATTACAGCAGGTGTGGTCAGAAATATTCTCTTGTACCATCTCTTAAAGATGCAATATGTATTTTCCAATTTCAATAACGTTTTACATCTAAAGAAATTAATAGTACTTTTGTCAGGTTTTTTTTTCAATTACATACCATTGGCTTAGAAAAGCTGTTTTATGCTCCATAACCCTTGTGAAAAAGACGTGCTTAACTGTATTGAATTTGCACTGTTATTGTACTTCAATTTAAAAGTATATGTTTAAAAAAAGTTCTTGCAGATATATTAATGAAATAAAAGAATGTACTAACAAGAGTACAGTTTCATGACGATGTTTCTTAAAACACTTAAGTACACTTTTAAAAAGTGCACTTTGTAATAATATCAAATTAAATGTTTTACATTAAAGGACATTTTAAACCAACTTTAATAATATTTTGTACACTTGTGATTTACTTATGATTTTGTACACTGATGTGCTGACTAACATACTAAAGCATATGTAAAGTACTCGATTATAAGTTTAAGTGTAGTGTGTTATTTACTGTATTATGTATGTATTATAATGTATTATTCTGCAACCTCATCATTACAGGTGTGTAATTATCATATATACTTGTCAGTACATTCACCAGTTCACTTTAACCATACAAGTAATTATGAAATTAGATAGAAAATTTTTTACTAATAAGTACTAATTTAATAATTCAAAAAGCACTCTTAAATTCAACAAATCGCATTTAATATAAATGTAAACTATTTTCATTTAACTGCAAATAACATGCAAGTAAGCATCTGAAACTCAGTTCACACTCAGTTCACACTAAGTATAATAAATACTATTTTTAAAAGTATGCTAAAGTGCCATTTTGAGATCACATGGCAAGCTAACAATTTTTCATTTTATTATGGTAACCCACACTATTATTGGACACATTTGGACACTTATTAATAATGGGTGACAAATATGTTATATTTTTATAATGGCATCAAATTCCAAAAAAAATAAAAAATAAAAATCTGCTTCCACAATATTAGATGTCAGTATAACGCACCAGAATTGACCAGTGAAACAATAACAAATTCTTAGCCCTCCAACTGTATTTTATATTCTTTACACTATTCCTAAAAGTCATTATGAAAGGCATTTCCATTTTACTTTCATTGTGCGAAATATTCCAGTCTACAAGATATAGAATTCTTAAAAATAATGGTTCTAAAAGGTTGTTTTTTTCTCTCACTGATGCTAAAGGATCAGTTCTGATTCTTTAAAGAACCATTTTTTGTTTGAAGAATAAAGAACCCTTTGTGGAATGGAAAGCTTCCATGGATGTTAAAGGTTCTTCATGGAACCATTAATGGCAATAAAGAACCTTTGTATTTAGGATTATAGAACAAAAAAGAGCTGACCATGAATGTGTATAATTTAGACAGTTAATCATATGTGACTGAAGCCAATTACTTCATTCAGAATAGCACAGATAATGACTTCAAAACGAATTACCAATTTTATCGAATAATAGAAAAAAAATCATTAGAATCAGTCACTCCTTGTTCTTGCTGGTTAACAGAGTCAGGAGATAGCCTGTTATTGTAGATAAACATCTAAAATTACAATGCAATACTGAGTGTTAAGAGAATGGGTGTAAACTCTATGAATGACAATGAGTGCATTGGATTTCTGTATATTGTGCATCTTTCAGAAATCAGAGCTTGTCAAGAGTGGCATCAAATAAGATACCACATCACAGACATTCTATTTGAAATGTGTGTTTAAATATACAAAACCCTCCAAGATTGAAATACAATGCAATGCTTTTCTGTTTTACTCGCTTCGCGAGCCGGTGAGCAGACGTGTGATGTAACACTATGTCTACATCGAGTGCGTCGCAACAGCTCGAGGCTGTCTGTACTGGACGCGTCTGAGGAATAGAACGGGAAATCACTTTCCTGACTGCGCCACATTCACTGTAGACAGTTTCACTGATTATAATGCTCTCTATTGGTTTTTGTAGTTTCTGACCAATTGGAGTGATTTCTTATTAAAGCAGAATTGGTGAAGAGGGAGAGCAATCCACGGGAAAACAGGCAAACATACTCTACTGAATGTTACTTTTATTTAACATTTAGTATTATTGTTTCAATAAAAAATAAATTTTGTATACAAGGCATAT
Source organism: Tor tambroides (assembly GCA_021397915.2). Taxonomy (NCBI): domain Eukaryota; kingdom Metazoa; phylum Chordata; class Actinopteri; order Cypriniformes; family Cyprinidae; genus Tor; species Tor tambroides. The sequence goes on along the minus strand of JAFVLL020009383.1, from coordinate 1,308 downwards.
TTGCTACAAGTAAAACTGACATTTAAAATGGGCTTCTCATTTTTAATTTAGACAATCATACGCTTTAGACCACGTCCACATTTGGTTTATCTGAATACAAATACAAGTACAAATAATTTTGCCATTGTTACATATGCACACCGCTAGTTACAGGGTCTATTTTGATTTGATGTTGTTTTTAAAACTCCCTTGTTGTGAGTGTGGCTGGTTAAAAGGGTTAATAGCTTAATTCTTCTTCCTGAAGCAGGTGGAAAACAGTCCCTAATAAACTCCCGCTGAATGTCGCCTGAGACTTCATCCATTTACTGTAAGCATGCATGCTTGGAGAATTGAAACACTGGCAGATATAGCATATCATGAGCACATTAATTACGGCTGCTCTTGTGCTGTTGCTGTGCTGTCATTGCTGGTCCCCATGCGTGAAAGACACCGGGATTCTGTACTCGCAGCTGAGAAATGGGCCAGACCTGCTCGTTTCTACCTGCTTGGGTTTCACTCTATCCCTCTTGACTCGTGAAAATGAAAGACAGAGGAAACTGGGAAGAAAAAACAACAAAACGGAAGGCTGTCTAAAGCTTTGTAAATTTGCTTGTAGTTTAATACTATTTTTTTAGTTTAATTAAAATGTCAGTTTAGTTAGTTTCTTTAAGCAATATTAATATAGGTTTAACTTCTGTTACATTTTTGAGCCACATGATAGTGAGGTGTGTTTTTAATTTAGATAAATTGTTAATTTTAGGCTCTTTTCAGTTGAATTTTTCAATGAATCTTTGGTTGATTTATATCATAATACCAGTCAGGTGTTCATTTCCCAAAAGCACCTTTAGCCAACTATGGTTGAAAGTTGCATCATTATCAACCTAGTTGAACGATACTGTGTTTCCCGAAACCACAGTTCTGCTGAACATTCGCAATCAGCATTGCAAGACTATATGATTGGAACTATGTTTGGCTAACCTGCTACCGAGCAGATAGAAACACAGCACTGTCTGGTAAGACTCGCGGGGGTGGCTTGTGTGTGTACGTCAACAAAGAATGGTGTAACAACACTGTGGTAGTGACAAAACACTGTTCATCACTGGTGGAGTTTATGGTTGTGAAGTGCCGACCGTTCTATCTGCCGCGGGAGTTCACGGCCATTGTTACTGTCGCGGTTTACATTCCCCCGTGTGCAAACACTAAGGACGCTCTTCGCGAGTTGTACAGCGCCATTAGCGAACAACAAACAAATAACCCCGACGGCTTTTTCATCATAGCCGGTGACTTCAACCACGCTAACTTAAAGACAGTTTTGCCAAAGTTTTACCA